>CAMZMU010000040.1:18967633-19165078 GCA_947311845.1 Poa pratensis | reverse complement strand
TTGTTTCCCGGATTTCTTATCTGCTGCCTCTTTAGGCGAAATGCCGCCTCCTTCTCCTGCTTCTCCTTCTTGCTGCCATCTTGATCTGCTCTTTCTTTCTAAGAAATGACTCCATCTGCTTCTCCTTCTCTTCACGAATTACCTTGCCCAGAGTACGGTCGTAGTCGAGGCGGACTAGGTGGTTGTGGCGGCGGTCCACTCGATAAGTTCTTCAATAAAGTTTCAACTTTTTCCGGTGGTATCACCTCCTTTGGGGGCGCCGTTTCGGTCCAATTGTTTTTTCACATCAGCCCGCACCTCCCTCTCGAGTTCATCTGGAGTCAAGTCATAAGCTCTCTTTGGAAGAGGCTTTAGCAACTCGCGTTCCTCTCGAGTTTCTTGCGGGTAGTTTAAACTGCACTCTGTGTATATGTCGACGGGTACTTTAGCTTGCGTGAACAGTGCGCACAGTACTCTCTTGCTGCGACCGCGCGGGCGATGGACTCGCGCTGGGGTCCTGATCGTCGTCACGACGTGGGGAGGGTGGATCTTGATGTGGGAGGAGGGATCTTGATGTGGGGGGTGGATCTTGAGGTGAGGGAGGACCGATACTCGGAGGAGTTGGGGGAGTGCTAGTTGGAGAAGTTGGTGCCCTTGGCGGCAAGTTTGGAAACACGATGTGTTCCCTCTTCCAGAGAATGATGTTCTTTTAGCTTCTCCGAGTGTTTCTCGCCGTCACCTCCAGGAATGTCAAGACTCAGATTAGCATATAACGGCTCAATGTCATCCACCGCGACACGATAATAGCCAGCTGCAATTGGGCCGTTTGGTATGTTGCTCCAGGCTCATTGGTAAAACATAGCCGACCGCCACCTTGAAGGACATGTTCTTCATCGTGCTATGTAGCTCACAGTCTGTCTTCTCTGTGATCATCCACGGGGGTAGTGAGCTGACGCCGGTTCGTGTTCAGAATGTTGTAGCTGCGTGGAACCCACGCTGCTTTTCGCTGATCAGATGGGGCGGCTTCAGGACCTTCTATCTCCTGCTGAGATGCCTTTTTCTGACTAATAAGGTCATGCTGCATCTGCTGCACTTTTTGTTCCAATGCCGATAACCGGTCTCTGTCCTCCTTCTTCTTTCTCTCACGGCTTCTATAAGTATCAGCGTCTGCCGGAAAACCTTTATACCAACTAACTCCGGATCCATAGCCTCGACATCGTCCAACTTTCTCAGGATTCCGAGTGCGAGTGACAGCTCGTCTTTCTCTCTGTCTACTTTGTACAGTCCTTTGCGAACTAGCTCTATTGCCTTCTCAAGTTCTTTGGTTATAAACACAATTTTGTCCGCCCATTTTCCCTAAGCAACAATCTTCCCTGACACAGGGTCCAACCCTGCCCCATGCGCGAACAACCAAACTTGGACCTATCGGGCAGTCTTTGTCTGTGGCCTGATCCCGTTATCAAGCAGTCGTGCTTCGAAGGCTTCCCACTTAGGCACGGCAGCCTTGTACCCACCTGCCCCCAAAGTGTGGTGATATATCTTCTTCGCAGCATTTAACTTGTTTTGATTCGATCGGGCCATAGCGGCGTCTGATTCTCTTTGCCTTTAAATATGGGCCACTGGACTTTTAACTTCACTTGTGCTCCAGTGAATTCAGGAGTATAATGGATCTTTTTCCTTCTCTTCTAAATAACTGCTCCATAAATTTTTCTAAAAGTCCGGAATTGTTCGGCCATCTTCTTAAAAGTCCACTCCATGAATTATCCTTCCACCGCTTGTTGTTTTCAACATCTGGCGGTAGGGTGACCTTTGTCAAGATCCTCTCCCAAAGCAACTCTTTTGTGTGGTCATCGACATAAGTAAGTGCCTTGGTCAAGTCCTTGGCTTATTCCATTCTTGAAATGTGATCGGTACCAAGTCCCTAACAGAAACTCCGCATTGATTTATATATTTGCGGCGGCACTCTAAGGGTTCCAACGGTTCGCCATCAGCAGACACTATGTCGAATATAACCCTTTGACCATCCTTCATCGGCTTCGACGGGCCTCGTTTCTTCCCTTTCGACCCTTTAGATGCGGATGATTTGCTCGATCCAGAGGGCTAAAAGAAAAATTGATTCGTTAATAAACGCAATACAACTCAAATAATACATGTGGTGTGATCAATCAACAGAGGCTTAATATACCTCGCCGGAGTTTCTTAAGGTCACTTCATTATCTCTACAAATTTCTCCTTCTTCAACCCCTCACCGGAGTCGTTCAGAAATTGGGAGCTGAAGTCATCTAAATTTACAGCATCTTCGTCACCGACAGGCGCTGCTGCACGACCAGCTATAAGCATACACATACGTTCTTCCTCCTCCTCGTCTCTAGCGCCGACGTCCGGATAAAGTGGATCCATTTGCTCTTCAACCTCTTTGTCAAGCTCCGGAAAATTTGGATCCATATGTAACTCGATGTCCCTGCAATCAATTTTGTAAAAAGAAAATAAATCTTAAAATTTGCAAATTAATAGCAGCTATTTAGCAAATTTAAATTCATAGCTAATATCTAATAGCAACTACAATAGCAAAAATTACAAAATTACTAACACTTAAAATGGTGTAATTCATAGCTAATATTTAAACAACTAACACTTACATGTGTTGTATAAACTAACCTAGTACTAATATTTTGCTAACACAAAGACTTTGCTAACACAATTACAAAATTACATGTGTAAGTAATCTCCATAAATTTATTGGCATGATTTAAAATGGCACTAGCTAATTTTGTTGTTTAAGTAATCTAACAAAAATTAAACTATGCATCTAATAAATTTAAACTATGCAAATACCTAATACACAAATTTGCATATCTAGTACTAAATCATATAAAATTTGCATCTAATAAATTTAAACTATGCAAATATCAAAATGGTACTCAAAAATGCATCTACAAAGTTAAAACTATGCAAAATTTAAACTATGCAAAAAAAAAAACTTAATTTTGTAACAATGCTAGCAAATAACATTCATAGCAATTAACACTTTTGCTAACACAATTTTGGGCAGTGCTCCCAACAGCGGCGGCGCGGCTCGCGGCACGGCGACCTGCAGAGGGCAGTGCTCCCAACAGCGGCACGGCGCGGCACGGCGAACTCACCTCGACGGCGGAGGCGCAAGGGAGGGGAGGGCGACGACGGGGCGATGAAGAGCTCGATCGAGACAGGGGAGGGGAGGGCGACGGCGTCGTCGGAGAGTCCGCGGGCGCCTCCGGCAGCACCTCGTGGCAGGACGCGGGCGGCCACGGCGCGGGGCGATGGGCGACGGCGACCACGGCGGGGCGATGGGCGACGGCGGCGCCAGGGGCAGGGCTTCGCCGTAGGTGCGGATCGATTTGGGGAGATAGAAAATTTGGTGGCCGAAACCACCACATAACGCGCGTGAAGACCCTTTCGTCCCGGGTTCTGCCACGACCCGGGATGGAAGATCCTTTCATCCCGGTTGGTAACACCAACCGGGACCAAAGGTCTGTCTGGGCCGCGAAAATTTGCGCGCGAAGCCCAGCAGGCCTTTGGTCCCGGTTGGTGTTACCAACCGGGATGAAAGGCCTTTTTTTTCCTTTTTTTTTTCCTTTTTTTATTTTTGTTTTCTTATTCTGTTTCTTTATATCTATTGATTTAATTGTTATTTCGATTTCTGTTTCTTTTACATGTTTTTGTATTGTTTGTATCAAGTTTCTTTTTCTTTTATATTTAATTTAAATGTTCCAATATTTATGAAAATCATATATTTTCTTATTTCTTTTATATTTATTGATTTAACTCAAATGTTCAATATTTATTTTTAGATGTTTCATAACAAAAAGGAATGAATCATATCAAATGATAGCAATACAAAATATATACATAATATCAAACAATCAAACACATGAACATCTTTTCTTCAACAAATCTATACAAATTTAATTACAACACATTTCCGCGACAGGTGGACGTACGGCGGCCTGGTGGAGCCATAAAATATAAAATCTTATAGTGCCTCCTTCTCTCCGGTCCTTAGCGTTTCTGCGAATGAATCGGGGAAGGGAAGGCAAGCGGTTAAGTAGCTGGGGGTCTTTGGTCCCGGTTGCTGGCAAGAACCGGGACCAATGCATCTTTGGTCCCGGTTCTTGCCAGCAACCGGGACCAAAGAGTGGGTCATTTAATGCAGATCCCGTGGCGCGATCCATGGACTCTTAGGTCCCGGTTCTTGTTAGAAACCGGGACCAATGAGTCCTTTTTCAAAATTATTTCGAACTTTTCAGTTCTGAAATTTTGTTCCCGCCTTTTTTTTTCTTATTTAGGTGTTTGGATATGAATTTCAAATGGTTTTGAATCTGAAAAGACTTTCAACATGAAAAGTTTTTAAATTTGAATAAATAATACAAAACCATTTTCTGTTTTCTAAAATAATTATTTAACTATACAAACTATTAACCATTTTGCCATTTTCAATTAAAAATGCATTAACTTTATTGCATTTTTGAATTGACAAAACTTTCAACGTGAAAAGTGTTTGAATTTGTATAAATAATCCAAAATCAATTTTACATTATTATTGTCATTTTCAATTTAATATGGATAAATTCATATCTTTAAATCCGTAAGTCGAAATTCGAAAATAATCCGTAAGCAGAAGTAAATGCAGAACAATTTCAGAAAACCTATATTTGTAAGATGAATGTTTGGTGTTGTAAAATGCAGAAGAAAGCAGATAAATGATATTAATTCATTTATCTTAATGCATTACATAAAAGGTTTAATACATTATTACACATGATACAACGTCTCACAAGCGCTTGAAAGAAACACACCCCTGATCCAACATCACCAACATTATTCTACATAAACGGACTTGCTGGCTCGAAGGCCGTAGGATTAGGGGGAACGGCGGGAGGAGCCAGCCCCGTGGGCGGCCGCCCGGTTCTCGCGCGCACGTTTGCGGCGGAGGGCAAGATCCATGGAGGATGAGTCTTTCAGCGCCCAATCCAGATCGGAAGCCTCCTTCGCCTTGAGCTGGTAGGAAGTCTTGGCTCGCTGGACAGGGTAGTCGCGGACAGACTGGAAGGAGGCTTCCATGGCCTCCTGTATCTGCAACCCACAACCTTCTTCCCCGTCGTCGCTCCAGTCGAAGTCGTCGTCCTCCTCCTCCTCCGCGGGAGGAGCGGCGGCGCCTGGTGGAGGTGCAGCGGCGCCAGGTGGAGGTGCGGCGGCACCTGGTGGAGCAGGAGGCCGGTAGCTGGGCATTCCTCTCCACGCCGGGCTGTGGGCATACGGCGGGATAGACTCCCGCGGTTGCGCCCAAGCGCGCTCTGCCGAGCACGCTCGACCTCGTCCAGAAGGCGCTGCGGCGGGCGTGGCGGATCCATCTCGTGGAGACGATGCGTTCGTGGCTAGGAATGGTGGATTAGGGTTTACCCCGTCGGCGACAATATATAAAGACCTCCAGGGCAGCGCTGGGGGAGGACACGTGCCCAGGGAAGCGCTGGGGGAGGACACGTGTCGTGACCGCAAAGCCCGTCTTTAGTCCCGGTTGGTGTTACCAACCGGGACTAAAGAAGCACACAGATCGTGTGTTTCTTTCAATCGCTTGTGAGCCGTTGGATCAGGGGTGTGTTTCTTTTGAGGGATTGTGAGCTGTTGGATCAGCAGTATCACGACCACTTCGTGAGCCACATGACCCGGTTGGTGTTACCAACCGGGACTAAAGAAGCACACGGATCGTGTGTTTCTTTCAAGCGCTTGTGAGACGTTGGATCAGGGGTGTGTTTCTTTTGAGGGATTGTGAGCTGTTGGATCAGCAGTATCACGACCACTTCGTGAGCCACATGACCCGGTTGGTGTTACCAACCGGGACTAAAGAAGCACACGTACCCTATATATAGCCGCCCTCCTCAGACAAGTTACTCACTCACACAAAACATTCCAGCGTCACTCGGAGAGGCATCTTTGGGCAACCAGTGGCAAGACGTCTCTGATGACCTGCGACCGTTCCAAACGGTTGCAGATCATCAGAGACGTCTTGCCGGACGGTTGTAGATCATCAGAGACGTCTTACCGCTGCTTGGATCGAAGTGGCGCTCAAACTCACGAGCCACCGTCGGGCTGTATGCAGGGGGAACTGTGTTTGGACGGTCGAAGCTGAGGTTTGAGAGGTTCCCACGGGAGGTGTGGGAGCCGACAACCACCTACCACGCGTGTTTCACCACATAAAGGTTTAATACATTACTACACATCACATAAAGGTTTAATACATTACATTGATTTACATAAAAGCCATGAACCCTTCTTCGCGTATGTCCCTGGCCTATGATCGCTTCAGCCGTAACCATGGAGCATCTTCATTATTTAACGGGATGCTTGGGTCAGTTCTCACTGTGAAGGGCGGAATTTCATCAAACTTATCATAATCTGCTGACATGTCTGTCTTGTCCTCGACTCCCACGATGTTTCTTTTCCCTGAAAGAACTACGTGACGCTTTGGCTCATCGTGCTGTTTGTATTCGTTTGCTTGTTTTTTCTTTTTTTCGGTCTGGAGGACATGTCCTTCACATAGAAAACCTGAGCCACATCATTGGCTAGGACGAATGGTTCGTTCTTGTAACAACCAAGATTCTTGAGATCCACTGTTGTCATCCCGTACAGCTGGTCTACCTTTATCCCTTCTCCATTCATGTTGACCCAACTGCACCGAAACAAAGGGACCTTAAAAGTAGGTCCATAGTCAAGTTCCCATATCTCCTCTATGCGACCATAGTATGTGTCCTTTTGCCCATCGTCGTTTGTTGCATCAAAGCGGACACCACTGTTCTGGTTGGTGCTCTTTTTATCTTGGGCGATCGTGTAAAATGTATTCCCATTTATCTCGTACCCTTGGAAATTCAATACAGTCGAAGATGGTGACGCGGCCAACAAGTAGAGCTGATCTCCGACAGTGGTGTCATTCATGAGCTGTAATCGCAACCAACTGCCGAAGGTCTCCATGTGTTTTTCTTTAATCCAGGAGTCATCCTTCCCCGGGTTCTTGGAGCGTACATAATTCTTGTGTTCCTCGATATACGGAGCCACGAAGGTGGAACTTTGTAGAACTGTGTAGTGTGCTTGAGTTAAAGAATGCCCGTCCCTACATATCAGTGCTTTCTTTCCTAGCGTGCCTTTTCCACTCAGTCTCCCCTCATGCCGCGATTCAGGAACACCAATCGGCTTAAGGTCAGGAATAAAGTCAACACAGAACTCAATGACCTCTTCTGTTCCATAGCCCCTTGAGATGCTTCCTTCTGGCCTAGCACGGTTATGAACATATTTCTTCAAGACTCCCATGAACCTCTCGAAGGGGAACATATTGTGTAGAAATACAGGACCGAGAATGGCAATCTCGTCGTAGGTGAACCAGGAGATGCGTCATAATATTGAAGAATGATGGGGGGAACACCAACTCGAAGCTGACAAGACATTGGACCACAGCCTTCTGTAAACTTGGTAGAGTTACTGGATCGATGACCTTCTGAGATATTGCATTGAGGAATGCACATAGCTTCACAATGGGTACTCGAACATTTTCCGGTAGAAGCCCCCTCAATGCAACCGGAAGCAACTGCGTCATAATCACGTGGCAATCATGAGACTTCAGGTTCTGGAATTTTTTCTTTGCCATATTTATTATTCCCTTTATATTTGACGAGAAGCCAGCCGGGACCTTGATACTGCTCAGGCATTCAAAAAAGATTTCCTTCTCTGCTTTGGTAAGAGCGTATCTGCTTAAGTATTGACGCCCTTTATCCGTCTGCTTGTTGTATGGGTCTTTCATACGTTGCTGGTCTGCCCGTGCTTCCGGTGTATCTTTTGTCTTCCCATACACGCCCAGGAAGCCTAGCAGGTTCACGCAAAGATTCTTCGTCACGTGCATCACGTCGATTGAAGACCGGACCTCTAGGACTTTCCAATAGGGTAGCTCCCAGAATATAGAGCACTTCTTCCATATGGGTACGTGGTTGTCAGCGTCATTCGGAACAGATAGACTGCCAGGACCCTTTCCAAAGATTACTTCTAAATCCTTGACCATGTCATATATAACATCACCATCAGGGAGGTTAGGCTTCTTCCGGCGATCTGCCTCACCGTTGAAATGCTTGCCGGGCTTTCTTACGGCATGACCGTTCGGAAGAAATCGACGATGCCCCAGGTACACATTCTTGTTTCCCAAATGTATACTTTCAGTCTTATCTAAACAGTGCGTGCATGCATTGTATCCCTTGTTTGACTGTCCTGAAATGTTACTAAGAGCAGGCCAATCATTGATGGTTACGAACAGCAACGCTCGTAGGTCAAATTCCTGTTGTTTGTGCTCATCCCACACACGTACACCTGGTTCGGACCACAACTGCAAAAGTTCATCAACTAATGGCCGTAGGTACACATCAATGTCGTTGCCGGGTTGCTTCGGGCCTTGGATGAGCACTGGCATCATAATGAACTTCCGCTTCATGCACAACCAAGGAGGAAGGTTGTAGATACATAGAGTCACGGGCCAAGTGCTATGACTGGAGCTCTGCTCCCCAAAAGGATTAAAGCCATCTGTACTTAGACCAAATCTTAAGTTCCTTGCGTCATCTGAAAATGTCGGGAACTCTCTGTCGATTTTTCTCCACTGGGACCCATCGGCGGGGTGTCTCAACTTCCCGTCTTTCTTACGCTCTTCTTTGTGCCATCGCAACAACCTGGCATGCTCTTTGTTTCTGAACAGACGTTTCAACCGTGGTATTATAGGAGCATACCACATCACCTTAGCAGGAACCCTCTTCCGGGGGGGCTCGTCATCGCCCTCAACATCACCAGGGTCATCTTGTCTTATCTTGTACCGCAGTGCATTGCATACCGGGCATTTATCCATGTTCTCGTACTCACCGCGGTACAGGATGCAGTCATTAATGCATGCATGTATCTTCTGCACATCTAATCCTAGAGGGCAGATAGCCTTCTTTGCTTCGTATGTAGTCTCGGGCAATTCGTTATCCTTTGGAAGCTTCGGCTTCATTATTTTCAGTAACTTCTCAAATCCCTTGTCAGAACAACCAGTCTCTGCCTTCCATTTCAGCAGTTCCAGTGTGGTACCGAGCTTTGTGCTGCCATCTTCGCAGTTTGGGTACAGCAACTTTTTGTGATCCTCAAGCATGGCCTCCAACTTTAGCTTCTCCTTTTCTGTATCGCATTCTCGCTTTGCATCAGAAATGACCCCACCAAGACCATCAGCGGGCTCATCTGATGCCCGATGTTCACCTCTTTCTTCTTCAACGTCTTCCATAACAGTATCACCGCATTCCTCAGGGAACATAGGATAGTTGTCATCATCCTCCTCTTCTTCATTGTCTTCCATCGTAACCCCTCTTTCTCCGTGCTTGGTCCAACAATTATAGCTGGGCATGAAACCTTTCCGAATCACGTGGTCTTGAATGGTTCTCGGGTCAGAGTACTCCCTGACGTTCCGACACTTCTCACATGGACAAGGCATAAAATTATTCACTTTGTTTGCCTCAGCCACATCGAGAAATTTATGCAGGCCTGCAATAAACTCGGAACTGCGTCGTTCGCCGTACATCCATCGCATCCGTGCATCCATCTGCATCATATATATAATTAAGTTTATCAAATACCATTACAATAACATCTTGAATAGTGAAATGACCACCGTACATCGACACGTGCAATATTTCTGTATCAATTACAGACGAAAAGGATAAAGTTGCTAACCTCGGTGCGGGTCGGGCATTTCATCGAACACATCTTGTGCGTGGCAAAGAGAAAAAAAACTAGCACCCCCACTTCCCACCAATCCAGGAAAAAAAAACAGAGGAGAGAGGGGGGTGGGGGCAACAATATATAGGCAGGGGAGGGGTATTGGTCCCGGTTCTTGGCACGAACCGGGACCAAAGCTCCGCGGCATGCCACGTGGTCCGGCTCTGGAGCTTTGGTCCCGGTTCTTGGCATGAACCGGGACCAATGCCCCCAACCGAACCGGGACCAATGCCCCACGGGGCCCTGGCAGCTCGAACCGGGACCAGTGCCAGGCACTGGTCCCGGTTTTTGCCTGAACCGGGGCTAATGGCAAAACAGTACTCCGGACGAAAAGTCCTTTTTCTACTAGTGTATATTGAAATCCCAATCATATCCACCAACGCCACTTGCTCGAGGATTCCACAGTTTTGCTTAGTCGGGACATACACAGAACCACAAATCCAACAAAAAAAATCTGAAAAAAAAAAGAAACTCCTAAGAAATTTATTAGATATAACTTACTTGTGTTAATTAGAAATCCACAATATCTAATCATCACGCAGAATTTAAATATTCAATTTCTCCACTTGACACAAACAACACTGATGTGTACAAGGCTTGAACTGTCCAACGTAGCGAAGAGGGCTTGAACTGTACCCAAAACAGTCAATACTGGACCGACTCAACTAATTTGTCTCCTCGTAGGCAGAATAAAAGTCCACTATATTTGGAATCCACGACCAAACAAATGGGCATATCTCTCCGTATCAATCATAACTTTAATCCAAACGGCGTATAAAGTCGCAGTTCCACCTCATAAGTACTATGTAATCCAATTGTAACTATCGTAGTTTTTTTTCGAGAAGATGGGAGCACTGCCTATTCGCATAGAAGAGAGTAGTTGTCCAGATAATTAGGAAAAACATGCGAAACAAAATTTCAAAGTGAACAAAGCCCCGACCTGACTAATCGATAAAATAACAAACAAATGCACCATAGACACAGAAACACGCCAATCCAATGCGTGGAAGGAAATCTTAGTGGCATAGTGTATTCCACACACACCCTCCACCAAGCAAGTCATTTTGGGGTAGCCTGTCCAGAGACGGGTGTGATGATCCCGAGAGTTTCTCAAGAGAGTGCGGATGCATCTTTCCTAGTCTGGGTTAAATCCAAAATGGCTCATGGCTTGCGAGTAGGCATAGTTTTTTATCCCAACATTATGCCATTCCAAGAGAATCTTTGTGATCCTGTGTTGGAAATAAAGCTAAGAGACACGACCACCGGTGGGCAGAAACTATTAGCTGATGTGAGAGTTGTAGTTGAAAGTGTTTTTCTGATGCCACTCATTACGAACTTGTCAGAGGTGTATGCCACTAGTAGAAAACCGACCTTTAGTCGCGGGTCCAGAGGGCCTTTCGTCCCGGTTCTGGACCCGGGACTAAAGGGTCGGGACTAGAGGGGGGGGCCTCTTTGGTCCCGGGTGTCCACGACCCGCGACCAAAGTGTCCCACGTGGGCAGCGCTGCGCGCGCACGCCCGGGAACCTTTGGTCCCGGTTGGTATTACCAACCGGGACCAAAGTGTTTCTGCTTTTTTTTATATTTTAGTTTCGTTTTTTTGTTTGCTTTTTTTTCGTTTTTTTTTCACTAGTAGAAAACACATAATAAGTAATCATACAAACACATAAAGTCATACACATAATAAGTAATCATATACATAAAGTCATACACATAATTAATGACCGGGAGTATGATTCATAACATACATGCATGGCCGGGAGTTTATACTACACCGAAAGCATGTTTCTCACACGTCAAGGACGGACAGCTACTACACCGAAAGCATGTTTCTCTACGGAATACAATAAGTATCACCGTGATAAAATTCTCCGTTTTTGTTCAGGACCTCCCTGTTCAAAAATCCCGCCAATTCCTCTTGAATTGCTTTTAGGCGCAGCTGTGGTAGTAGCTTGTCCCGATCTTTTTCCATCTAGATCAATATAAGAAATATATGTGTGAGGTGTTTGAAATCATCATAAATTAATTTATGAATGAAATTCAACCTAATATTTGAATATTGTATACATACGTTTGCAGTTCTGGTTTGTCTATTCCGCTCAGTGACAAAAACGAATGTACTCGAAAACGTAGTAGGCACATAAATTTGTCCCTTGTGCCTGCTTCATACACCACTTTACAAAAAAAAGAATTTAATCAAAATAACAATCAAGCATGATAATGGTATTGAAACTGAAATTAAATAGTTGCGCAGACATATATATGTACTACTATACTTACGTTGGTTTCATAAAAATACAGCTTATCTTCCCATTTCCCTTTAACCTTCTTCTTAAACCGTTCCCAAACCCTGCCCGGCAGAAGAAAATAATGAAATGAGTTATTAATTAGTTGATATCACAAAATGAACGAAAGAGGTCGATATAGAGTGATGATGACTGAAATTACTTGTCAAGAATTTCTTTCAGGTCGTCCCACAAGTCCATACTTTTCCTTAACGAGTCCATGACTTGAACGACTCCTTGGTCAACTCTAATGATTAGCAAAATCCAGTGGTCTCTGCACACGTTTATATGTCCATGATTCATCGACTACACTAAAAACAAGGAGTAAGCAAAATAGAATGGATAGAAGAGGTAAAATAACACTCACGAGAAGTTGTAAGGAAAAAGTATTTCTTCGCAGGTATTTTGCCTCACTAAACACTTGAGCAAGTTATTCTCTATGACTTCGGCATTGTACTTGACGACAACTGAATGAAAGAAATATGGGTCAATGAACCCAATACTAAAGACGCGGTTTCTGCATTCAGTGATCTTCATTCTGCATACATAATAATATAGTTAGATAATTCACAACGAACGAGCTGAGCTAGAGACTTAATTAAATTGCAAAACTAAATCACTTACAAACAATACAAACTGACGAGGGCTTTGTCGAGGGAGTCTTGGTTGAATAATTGAAAAATTTCCGAAAACGGCACATACATCGAGTCATCCTGGAATTGGAAATGCTCTTTCTTGACTGAAACCCAGAAAGCATCATGTTTGGCCTCTACGGCATGCTCATACCACGTATGCAAACGGCGCAGTTGTGTCGTCAGAGAGTTGACGAGCTCAGGTCTGACCAGGGTGCTCCCGTAGACATATTGCCATGCATACTCATACTCTGTGGGGTATGGGTCCTCTATACGAAAAGTGCCTTGGTCTACTACCTTATCGGGCATCACCTTGAACGCGGGGACCGACTGATTTGGCTGTTCTCCAAGCTGGGGCACTTGTTTCCCGGATTTCTTCATCTGCTGCCTCTTTAGGCGAAATGCCGCCTCCTTCTCCTGCTTCTCCTTCTCTGCTGCCATCTTGATCTGCTCTTTCTTTCTAAGAAATGACTCCGTCTGCTTCTCCTTCTCTTCACGAATTACCTTGCCCAGAGTACGGTCGTAGTCGCTAGGCGGACTAGGTGGTTGTGGCGGCGGTCCACTCGATAAGTTCTTCAATAAAGTTTCAACTTTTTCCGGTGGTATCACCTCCTTTGGCGGGCGCCGCTTCGGTCCCAATTGTTTTTTCACATCAGCCCGCACCTCCCTCTCGAGTTCATCTGGAGTCAAGTCATAAGCTCTCTTTGGAAGAGGCTTTAGCAACTCGCGTTCCTCTCGAGTTTCTTGCGGGTAGTTTAAACTGCACCTCTGTGTATATGTCGACGGGTACTTTAGCTTGCGTGAAACAGTGCGCACAGTACTCTCTTGCTGCGACCGCGCGGGCGATGGACTCGCGCTGGGGTCCTGATCGTCGTCACGACGTGGGGAGGGTGGATCTTGATGTGGGGAGGAGGGATCTTGATGTGGGGAGGGTGGATCTTGAGGTGAGGGAGGACCGCTACTCGGAGGAGTTGGGGGAGTGCTAGTCGGAGAAGTTGGTGCCCTTGGCGGCAAGTTTGGAAACACGATGTGTTCCTTCTTCCAGAGAATGATGTTCTTCTTGGCTTCTCCGAGTGTCTTCTCGCCGTCACCTCCAGGAATGTCAAGACTCAGATCAGCATATAACGGCTCAATGTCATCCACCGCGACACGATAATAGCCAGCTGCAATTGGGCCGTTATGGTATGTTGCTCCAGGCTCATTTGGTAAAACATAGCCGACCGCCACCTTGAAGGACATGTTCTTCATCGTGCTATGTAGCTCACAGTCTGTCTTCTCTGTGATATCATCCACGGGGTAGTGAGCTGACGCCGGTTCGTGTTCAGAATGTTGTAGCTGCGTGGAACCCACGCTGCTTTTCCGCTGATCAGATGGGGCGGCTTCAGGACCTTCTATCTCCTGCTGAGATGCCTTTTTCTGACTAATAAGGTCATGCTGCATCTGCTGCACTTTTTGTTCCAATGCCGATAACCGGTCTCTGTCCTCCTTCTTCTTTCTCTCACGGCTTCTATAAGTATCAGCGTCTGCCGGAAAACCTTTATACCAACTAACTCCGGATCCATAGCCTCGACATCGTCCAACTTTCTCAGGATTCCCGAGTGCGAGTGACAGCTCGTCTTTCTCTCTGTCTACTTTGTACAGTCCTTTGCGAACTAGCTCTATTGCCTTCTCAAGTTCTTTGGTTATAAACACAATTTTGTCCGCCCATTTTCCCTGAGCAACAATCTTCCCTGACACAGGGTCCAACCCTGCCCCATGCGCGAACAACCAAAACTTGGACCTATCGGGCCAGTCCTTTGTCTGTGGCCTGATCCCGTTATCAAGCAGTCGTGCTTCGAAGGCTTCCCACTTAGGCACGGCAGCCTTGTACCCACCTGCCCCCAAAGTGTGGTGATATATCTTCTTCGCAGCATTTAACTTGTTTTGATTCGATCGGGCCACAGCGGCGTCCGATTCTCTTTGCCTCTTAAATATGGGCCACTGGGCTTTTAACTTCACTTGTGCTCCAGTGAATTCAGGAGTATAATCTGGATCTTTTTCCTTCTCTTCTAAATAACTGCTCCATAAATTTTTCTTAAAAGTCCGGAATTGTTCGGCCATCTTCTTAAAAGTCCACTCCATGAATTTATCCTTCCACCGCTTGTTGTTTTCAACATCTGGCGGTAGGGTGACCTTTGTCAAGATCCTCTCCCAAAGCAACTCTTTTGTGTGGTCGTCGACATAAGTAAGTGCCTTGGTCAAGTCCTTCGGCTTATTCCATTCTTGAAATGTGATCGGTACCAAGTCCCTAACAGAAACTCCGCATTGATTTATATATTTGCGGCGGCACTCTAAGGGTTCCAACGGTTCGCCATCAGCAGACACTATGTCGAATATAACCCTTTGACCATCCTTCATCGGCTTCGACGGGCCTCGTTTCTTCCCTTTCGACCCTTTAGATGCGGATGATTTGCTCGATCCAGAGGGCTAAAAGAAAAATTGATTCGTTAATAAACGCAATACAACTCAAATAATACATGTGGTGTGATCGATCAACAGAGGCTTAATATACCTCGCCGGAGTTTCTTAAGGTCACTTCATTATCTCTACAAATTTCTCCTTCTTCAACTCCCTCACCGGAGTCGTTCAGAAATTGGGAGCTGAAGTCATCTAAATTTACAGCATCTTCGTCACCGACAGGCGCTGCTGCACGTCCAGCTATAAGCATACACATACGTTCTTCCTCCTCCTCGTCTCTAGCGCCGACGTCCGGATAAAGTGGATCCATTTGCTCTTCAACCTCTATGTCAAGCTCCGGAAAATTTGGATCCATATGTAACTCGATGTCCCTGCAATCAATTTTGTAACAAGAAAATAAATCTTAAAATTTGCAAATTAATAGCAGCTATTTAGCAAATTTAAATTCATAGCTAATATCAAATAGCAACTACAATAGCAAAAATTACAAAATTACTAACACTTAAAATGGTGTAATTCATAGCTAATATTTAAACAACTAACACTTACATGTGTTGTATAAACTAACCTAGTACTAATATTTTGCTAACACTAAGACTTTGCTAACACAATTACAAAATTACATGTGTAAGTAATCTCCATAAATTTATTGGCATGATTTAAAATGGCACTAGCTAATTTTGTTGTTTAAGTAATCTAACAAAAATTAAACTATGCATCTAATAAATTTAAACTATGCAAATACCTAATACACAAATTTGCATATCTAGTACTAAATCATATAAAATTTGCATCTAATAAATTTAAACTATGCAAATATCAAAATGGTACTCAAAAATGCATCTACAAAGTTAAAACTATGCAAAATTTAAACTATGCAAAAAAAAAACTTAATTTTGTAACAATGCTAGCAAATAACATTCATAGCAATTAACACTTTTGCTAACACAATTTTGCATCAATTTACAACAATTTTGCTAACACAATTTAACAATTAACAATACACTAAATTACAACTAACCTAAAACTAATCTACAATATTGCTAACACAATTTTGCTAACTAATCTACTGAAAAAAAGGGCCTCACCGCACCACGACGGCGGCGGCCTCCCGGAGCCCAGCAGCGGCGCGGCTCGCGGCACGGCGACCTGCAGAGGGCAGTGCTCCCAACAGCGGCACGGCGCGGCACGGCGAACTCACCTCGACGGCGGAGGCGCAAGGGAGGGGAGGGCGACGGCGGGGCGATGAAGAGCTCGATCGAGACAGGGGAGGGGAGGGCGACGGCGTCGTCGGAGAGTCCGCGGGCGCCTCCGGCAGCACCTCGTGGTAGGACGCGGGCGGCCACGGCGCGGGGCGATGGGCGACGGCGGCGCCAGGGGCAGGGCTTCGCCGTAGGTGCGGATCGATTTGGGGAGATAGAAAATTTGGTGGCCGAAACCACCACATAACGCGCGTGAAGACCCTTTCGTCCCGGGTTCTGCCACGACCCGGGATGGAAGATCCTTTCATCCCGGTTGGTAACACCAACCGGGACCAAAGGTCTGTCTGGGCCGCGAAAATTTGCGCGCGAAGCCCAGCAGGCCTTTGGTCCCGGTTGGTGTTACCAGCCGGGATGAAAGGCCTTTTTTCCTTTTTTTTTCCATTTTTTATTTTTGTTTTCTTATTCTGTTTCTTTTATATCTATTGATTTAATTGTTATTTCTATTTCTGTTTCTTTTACATGTTTTTGTATTGTTTGTATCAAGTTTCTTTTTTCTTTTATATTTAATTTAAATGTTCCAATATTTATGAAAATCATATATTTTCTTATTTCTTTTATATTTATTGATTTAACTCAAATGTTCAATATTTATTTTTAGATGTTTCATAACAAAAAGGAATGAATCATATCAAATGATAGCAATACAAGATATATACATATAATATCAAACAATCAAACACATGAACATCTTTTCTTCAACAAATCTATACAAATTTAATTACAACACATTTCCGCGACAGGTGGACGTACGGCGGCACCTGGTGGAGCCATAAAATATAAAATCTTATAGTGCCTACCTTTTCCGGAAAAACCTCTGCAAATTAGAAAAATAAAATTCATCTACCATCGACGCAGCCTCCCGCATCACTCCTGCCTTTCGACGCCGCAACACCCTTCCCCTTCGACGACGCAACACCCTTCCCCTTCGACGACGCAGCAGGTCATCAGAGACGTCTTGCCACTGGTTGCCCAAAGATGCCTCTCCGAGTGACGCTGGAATGTTTTGTGCAAACGGTTGCAGATCATCAGAGACGTCTTGCCACTGGTTGCCCAAAGATGCCTCTCCGAGTGACGCTGGAATGTTTTGTGTTTGAGCGCCACTTCGATCCAAGCAGCGGCAAGACGTCTCTGATGATCTACAACCGTCCGGCAAGACGTCTCTGATGATCTGCAACCGTTTGGAACGGTCGCAGGTCATCAGAGACGTCTTGCCGCTGGTTGCCCAAAGATGCCTCTCCGAGTGACGCTGGAATGTTTTGTATTCGGTCGACGAACTGAAGGATTTTCTAGATAGAACAAAACACACGGTTTCTCCTGCATACAGCCCAACGCTGGCTCGTGAGTGCCCGCATATCAAAATGCAGCGTTGGGCGTATGCAGGGAGTCCGAATGCTTTGAATACCAAACTGAACTACAATGAGTGCCGTGAGTGCCCGGGAGGGGCTATATATAGGGTCATGGCCCCTTTAGTCCCGGGTGGTATCACGGCCCGGGACTAGAAACACACCCCTGATCCAACGGCTCACAAGCCCTCAAAAGAAACACCCCTGATCCAACGGCTCACAAGCGCTCGAAAGAAACACACGATCCGTGTACTTCTTTAGTCCCGGTTGGTAACACCAACCGGGACTAAAGTCGGGCTTTGCGGTCACGACACGTGTCCTCCCCCAGCGCTGCCCTAGCCACGTGTCTTCCCCTAGCGCTGCCCTGGAGGTCTTTATATATTGTCGCCGACGGGGTAAACCCTAATCCACCATTCCTAGCCACGAACGCATCGTCTCCACGAGATGGATCCGCCACGCCCGCCGCAGCGCCTTCTGGACGAGGTCGAGCGTGCTCGGCAGAGCGCGCTTAGGCGCAACCGCGGGAGCCTATCCCGCCGTATGCCCATGAGCCCGGCGTGGAGAGGAATGCCCTCCTACCGGCCTCCTGCTCCGGTGCCGGAGGAGGTGCGGAGGACGTGGGGATCCGCGGCCGTACCTCCACCAGTCGCCGCCGCCCCTCCCGACGAGGAGGATGACGACGACGACGACTTCGACTGGAGCGACCATGGGGAAGAGCGCGGCGGGCCGCAGATGCAGGAGGCCCTTGAAGCCTCCTTCCAGTCCGTCCACGACGACCGTGTACAGCGAGCCAGAACTGTCTGCCAGCTTAAGGCGAAGGAGGCTTCCGAGCTGGATTGGGCGCTGAAAGACTCATCCTCCATGGATCTTGCCCTCCGCCGCAAACGTGCACGCGAGAACCGGGCGGCCGCGAACGGGTCTACCTCCTCCCGCCGTTCCTCCTAATCCTACGGCCTCCGAGCTTTTATGTAATGCATTCTATGGAATGTATTAAACCTTTATGTAAGGAGCATGTGTAATAATAATGAATGTGTATTTCCAATGTGTATTGTCAAGAAGCTTCAAATCAGCATTTCCAAGCAATTTTATAGATGGAATTTTATAGATGGAATTTTATAGATGATAATATTATGCATTTTGAAATAATATTGTGTACATTTTGCATAAACTATTGATCCAACGGCTCACAAGCCCTCAAAAGAAACACACCCTGATCCAACTTTTAGAATAGAGTTATATAAAAAGGTTTCATACATTATTACACATCAGCACCAACATTCTTATCTTGTCCTCCATGGACAATCTTCTTCTACTTTCTGCCTGTCACTTTCTTCTGTTTGGGTCGTAGCCATGGACAAACTTCTACATTTAACAAGAGGCTTGGGTCAGTTTTCACTGCGAAGGGCCGGATTTCATCAAACTTATTGTAATCTTCAGACATGTCTGTCTTGTCCTCCACTCCCACGATGTTTCTTTTTCCTGAAAGAACTATGTGGCGTTTTGGCTCATCATATGGTGTATTCGCTTCCTTGTCTTTTCTCTTTATCGGTCTGGAAGACATGTCCTTGACATAGAAAACCTGAGCCACGTCTTTGGCTAGGACGAATGGTTCGTTGTTGTATCCAAGATTCTTGAGATCCACTGTAGTCATTCCGTACTTTGGGTCTACGTTTACCCCGCCTTTCAGGTTGAACCATTTGCACCATAACAAAGGTACCTTGAACGAAGGTCCATAGTCAAGTTCCCATATCTGCTCTATGTAACCATAATATGTGACCTTTGTCCCATTGTTGTTTGCTGCATCAAAGCGGACACCACTGTTTTGGTTGGTACTCTTTTTATCTTGGTTCGCCGTGTAAAATGTATTCCCATTTATCTCGTACCCTTGAAAAGTCAATATAGTCCAAGATGGTGCTCTGGCCAACAGGTTTAGCTGTTCTTCAACTGTGGTGTCACTAAAGAGACGTTCATGCAACCACCTGGCGAAAGTCTTCACGTGCTCTTTTTCAATGCGTTCTTCAGCCATTAATGAGCGTAAAAAAAATTTGTGTTCCTCAATATACGGAGCCACCAAGCTCGAATTATGTAGAACTGTGTAGTGTGCTTGATTGAAAGAATCGCAGTCTGGACATAATGTTGCTTTCTTTCCTAGCGTTCCTTTTCCACGCAGTCTCCCCTCATGGCGCGATTGAGGGACACCGATCGGGTTAAGGTCAGGAATAAAGTCAACACAAAACTCTATTACCTCCTCTGTTTCATAACCCTTGGAGATGCTTCCTTCAGGCCTAGCACGGTTGTGAACGTATTTCTTTAAGACTCCCATGAACCTCTCAAATGGGAACATGCTGTGTAGAAATACAGGACCAAGAACTTTAATCTCTTCGACTAGGTGAACTATGAGGTGCGTCATAATATCGAAGAAGGATGGTGGGAACACCAACTCGAAGCTGACAAGACATTGGACAACATCATTCTGAAGAGTTCCTAGAGTTGTTGGACTGATCACCTTCTGGAAAATTGCATTGAGAAATGAACATAGCTTCACAATGGGTAGTCGAACATTTTCCGGTAGAAGCCCCCTCAATGCAACCGGAAGTAATTGTGTCATAATCATATGGCAGTCATGAGACTTTAGGTTTTGGAACTTTTTCTCTGCCATGTTTATCATTCCCTTAACATTCGACGAGAAGCCAGACGGGACCTTGATACTGCTCAGGACTTCAAAAAAGATCTCCTTCTCTTCTCTTGTAAGAGCGTAACTGGCAGGACCTTCATACTTCTCTGGATTAAGGTGGTCGTCTTTCGTCTTCTCGTGCATATGTTGATGGTTCAGTCGTGCATCCGGTGTATCTTTCGTCTTCCCATACACGCCCAAGAAGCTTAGCAGGTTCACGCAAAGATTTTTCGTCACGTGCATCACGTCGATTGCAGAGCGAATCTCTAAGATTTCCCAATAGGGTAATTCCCAAAATATAGATTTCTTTTTCCACAAGGGTACGTGGTTGTTAGCATCTTTCGGAACGGATAGACAGCCAGGACCTTTTCCAAAGATTACTTGCAAATCCTTCACCATGCCAAATATAACATCACCATCAGGGCAGGTAGGCTTCTTCCGGTTATCTGTCTCACCTTTGAAATGCTTGCCTTCCTTTCTTACAGGATGCTGAGGTGGAAGAAATCGACGATGACCAGGGTACACAATCTTGTTACCTACGTATATACTTTCAGTCTTATCTAAACAGTGCGTGCATGCTTTGTATCCCTTGTTTGACTGTCACAAAAGTGGTTGGGGGATGCTTTTCGCTCTCGACTGGGGGAGATCGGCCCGTGGGGGCAGCGGCGATCTGGGCAGAGGAAGCCGGGCCGGCGGGCCCGGGTGAAGGTCACGGCGGCGTGTTGGGCGGCCAGCAGCGGCAGTGGAGCGGGAGACGGAGGCGGCTGCAGTGCAGTTGCGGCGACGGCGTGCCTGATGGGCTTGGGAGGGCCGATCTGGGCTCGTCGGGCCCAAGATAGGGTGCGCGGATGCGGGGGGCGGCGCGACTGGAGGACGTGGTGCAGGGTGGAGGTTCCGGCGCGGCAGGTGGCTTCCGGCTGCCGTGCTCCGGCACCCGGGCATGGTGAAGGCTGGCGAGGGCCAGCCACGGGGGCAAGCGGGGCGGCGGCCCGGACAGTGGCTACTCCGGCGGAGCGGCTGAAGCGGGCATGGCCATGGCAGCGGCCGTGGAAGGTGGTGTCGCAGCTGCTGCGGCATGCGGTGGAGCTCGGTGGTTGACGACATGGCCGGGATGCCATCCTGCTTGATAAGGATCAATCGTGATCCAAAGGGTTTTAGGCCCAATCTTTCACGGCGATCAGTAGCAACAGCGATAGGTAACGCGGCTTACAAACTGAGCGATGCAAACTCACGCGAACAACAAGCAAACCCTTCTCGGCGAGAGGAATTACTTGGATGGTTCTAGACGAACCACCCAGCAATTGGAAGCACAACACCTCCAATCCAACGCAATGAAACAACCTTGATCGGTCTCGACGGATACACAGGGATTTCCACCCCACGGCACGGCGGCCGAAACACACACGTGTTTTTAACTCATAAAATTCAACCCTCCGTATTACAATAGATATGGGATGGCTTTATAATAGTAGCCGATCTAAACTTGCGTAGGAAAATAAATCTGGTGCACAAACCGACTAGAGAAATAAAAGGTAACCTATTTTAATTAACGTAGATCCTATTCTCTGGTGGACCCCACTCGATTGACTTCAAGGAGAGCTGGTCACGTACACCTCTTCCATCCTGTACATGTTCCTTTACCGGCAGGAATAGAAACAGATCACATCTCTCATGTTTAATATTTTCCTTTTCAAAACAAGTATGCTTGCATCTATCTTGAACTGAACGTGGCTTACCAAAACAATTAGTATGGTATTTTCCTTGTCTTTCTCCTGCTGCATGCAACGTAACAGATTGTAGTGTGCTAATATGACCAAACAAATAATCCGCTGTGTTGCCATGCCGCCAAAAGTGCCGAAGCTGTGATCATGCTCAGGCGTCGATTGCAAATAAATTGGTTCAGTTTTCACAGGTTCAGAAATAACCGCAGTACTAGCAGGTGTAGCCTTATCATCCTCCCCTTCTTCATACGAAACCGCCCTCGGTTTCGAGTCGGACTGCAAAACAACAATATCATGCTGAGATTGTATGGGCTCGGAAAAAATTACAGCAGCCTCGTTCTCTTTCTGCTTGACGTCCTTTCCCTCCATAATGCTTTGCAACCGGTCCTTCCTCCAAGCAATAAACGGTTTCTTCTCCATGGCCTTGAGAATATATTTCTTTTCTTGCGTGACAGTGTAGGTGTTAGCAAGAAAATCGTACACAACTTTGTTCTCCTTGTACCATGGCTCTCCCAGTAGCAAATAACACGTAACCATCGGCACTGGTATCACATCGCACAATATCTCAGAAGAAAATTTGCCAATGGAAAATTGTACCATTGTTTGAAGCGTGATGTCGAGCTTGTCATGGCACCTCCTCAACGAATAAGGTCGTGGATGTGGTATCGTCGACAACTCCAACTTCTCCACCATATCGATGCCAACTGCATTGATCGAACTGTAATGATCGATCGTCATGGCGCAAGCTCTGTCCTCCACCTTAGAGTAGGTATGAAAAAGCTCGGCCCCATAGCCTTGCTCCTCTAGCAAGAAATCACTGGACAACCTGCGATAGCTCTTCCTTGAATATGAGTCGCTGAGTATCTTCTCCATATCAAGAAAACTGAGCAGACGAAAGAAAATGCGGCGTGGCTCTGGTAAACTTCTGTGTCGTAGTCGAGCAATACGCCAACAGTGCTCAGCTACCGTGGTGATCGACTACCAGTAGTACTAACTTGATTCCTCGTGTAGTCCAATCCAATATGCACGTACCAAACCAAACTGATCCGTGCTTCCTTTTTTTTCTTAACTCTCCTTTGATGGCTCGTACTTCCTAGAATTGCAGGCCTGTTCGGTGTAGCAGCAGATGGACGCCTTCAGACCAGAGCAAAACAGAAACGACCGAGCGCCGCCAATATCAGAAATCCAGCGGCGGCAGGGACTCTAATCCTTCTTTATCCAGAAGATGGACAGTCCAAAACAGCAGATCTTCACGAAACAGCAGATCGGTGGTAGAAAAAAAAATCCGTCAAACCACCCACTTCTCTAGAACGAAAACACAGATCAAACACCGGTGTCTTGGCAGATCGCCTCCGGCAGCAACTCTCAGAACAGCAAAATAAATCTCAGCAGAAAAATCGCCGTGAGAAACCCGACGAATCTGATACCAAGATGATAAGGATCAATCGTGATCCAAAGGGTTTTAGGCCCAATCTTTCACGGCGATCAGTAGCAACAGCGATAGGTAACGCGGCTTACAATCTGAGCGATGAAAACTCACGCGAACAACAAGCAAACCCTTCTCGGCGAGAGGAATTACTTGGACGGTTCTAAACGAACCACCCAGCAATTAGAAGCACAACACCTCCAATCCAACGCAATGAAACAACCGTGATCGGTCTCGACGGATACACAGGGATTTCCACCCCACGGCACGGCGGCCGAAACACACACGTGTTTTTAACTCATAAAATTCAACCCTCCGTATTACAATAGATATGGGATGGCTTTATAGTAGTAGCCGATCTAAACTTGCGTAGGAAAATAAATCTGGTGCACAAACCGACTAGAGAAATAAAAGGTAACCTATTTTAATTAACGTAGATCCTATTCTCTGGTGGACCCCACCGATTGACTTCAAGGAGAGCTGGTCACGTACACCTCTTCCATCCTGTACATGTTCCTTTACCGGCAGGAATAGAAACAGATCACATCTCTCATGTTTAATATTTTCCTTTTCAAAACAAGTATGCTTGCATCTATCTTGAACTGAACGTGGCTTACCAAAACAATTAGTATGGTATTTTCCTTGTCTTTCTCCTGCTGCATGCAACGTAACAGATTGTAGTGTGCTAATATGACCAAACAAATAATCCCGCTGTGTTGCCATGCCGCCAAAAGTGCCGAAGCTGTGATCATGCTCAGGCGTCGATTGCAAATAAATTGGTTCAGTTTTCACAGGTTCAGAAATAACCGCAGTACTAGCAGGTGTAGCCGTATCACTGCTGCTCCTGAAGCTTTACGGTCGGGTTGAACTCCGGGCGAAAGCTCGCATGGATTTCGGTCTGTGCCGACGACGGTGGCGCCCTCGGGCGTCGTTCCCTTTCTTGATTGCGTCGTCGTGGAGCTTTTCTACCTCGTCTAACGCGTGGTGGTTCCAAGTTCTCCGGGTGAAGACCTTTGCTCCTTCGTGAGCGGGCGGCGGTGACGGTCTCGTCACTACCTTGTTGGAGGCGCCGCTTTGGAGCCCTTGGCCAGCGCGGTGCAACGGTTTCGCGACGGATGTGCAGAATGGCGTGTGGTCGTGGGCGGTGGATGTCGGGGCGGCGGCTCCGGAAGGTGGTGGTGCGTCGAGGCGGCGACCTCGATCTCCCACGCTACGACGGTTCTATGAGGCAGAACTGTTGTTTAGTGTGGGTTTTGGTGGCGACCTGGATGAAGACTGCTTGGGCAGAGGGTTCGTCGACCCGACTGGATCGTCTTTGGGCAATGCGAAAGTCGATCTGGTTGCTACACCGGGGCGGCGGCCCCGGAACAGGTGGTTTTGGTGGCAACCTGGATGAAGACTGCGTGGGCAGAGGGTTCGTCGACCATGACTGGATCACTTTCGGGCAATGCGAAGGTCGATCTGGTTGTTACGCCGGGGCCGCAGCCCCGGAGCAGGTGGTGTGTGTTGTGGCATTTGTCGACTTGGGTCGTGTGGGCAGCGGGTCGCTTCGTTTGTGTCATTCTTTTGTACAGATTGTATGGTTTTTGGACCGGTTTCCCTTATAAACTGGGTCAACTCTTTCTATCTATTCGGGCGGTGGATACGACCACTTTATAGCTCAAAAAAAATAAGGAGGTCGTCTGCAGCGCGGCGGATGATGTCCAGGGGGGCAACGGTCTTGGTGTTGAAGACCAAGTCATTTCTAGCTTTCCAGATGTGCCAGAGAATCGTGGCAAGACCGGCGTGCCAGACATGGCCAGGAGTCGGAGAGGGAGCCGACATGGCCCAGAAGGAGCCACCGGCGGGAGTAGGAGGCACCGCAGGAGGCGCCAGACGGTGGCGGCAGTCTCACAGGCGAAGAAGAGGTGGTGACCCGTTTCCTCCGCACCGCACGCCTCGCAAGCAGCCGAGGGAGCGCAGTGCTTGGAGAACAGGTTGGCTCGGGTACTGAGCCTGTCCATGGCGGCGAGGTACGAGAAGATCTTCACCTTGCTTGGGACCCAGAGGCTCCAGCTCGTGCGCGCGTCGGTATGGGGGGCGCGGGGCGAAGCCAGCATCCTGTAGGCGGCTCTAGAGGAGAAGACGGGTCGCCTACCATGGCAGTCCGCGGTGGAGTCCATGAACCTGAGGTCAGCTCCAGAGGTAAGAGTCGTGTTGTCGATGATGTCCTAGACCTCCTCGAGCTCAGCGGTCGCGACAGTAGAGAGGCGAGGCTGAAGCTCAAGGCCGGTGGCGACGATGGAGGCAACAGTCGCATGCGGTCGAGTGGCATGGGAGAAGAACGCCATGTATCGAAGGTAGAGCGGCAGACCTGTGCACCACTTGTCCATCCAGAAAGTGCAGCGGCGCCCATCTCGGAGGGAGACACAGGTGAGAGCACGGTAGACAGGCAGACAATAAGCAACAATTTTATCAAGGAAGGAGGGTGTAGAGGTTTTGTCCCCGAGGTCCCTGGCCAACCGCTGGAAGAACCAAGTTTTCCAAGGCAGATCCCGGGCTGGTGAAGGCGGTCCACGAAGTGTAGTAGCAGGCACAAGTTCTGTCTGCGGATATCCCGAATCCTGAATCCACCAAGCAATTAGACAGCCAGCACCAGAACAAGAATCTTTCCCAGTCCAAAAGAAAGCACGACGCCTTTTATCATTGGCCTCAATCACACCATCGGGAAGCAGGAAGGAGCACATGAAATAGGTGGGGAGGTTGTTAAGAACCGAGTTGCACAGAACGAGACGTCCACCGGTTGAAAGAAGGGAGGCGCGCCAGCCGGAGAGTCTTCTATCGATGGAGGAGAAAAGGGGGCGAAAGCAGAGTTGGGGAGTTTGAGAGGGGAGAGGGGGAGTCCGAGGTAAGGCTGGGGGAAGGACGAGACGTGGCAACCAAGAGTGGCAGCCAGGGTCGAGGCTTCGACAGTGCCAATATGCATAGGGACAAAGCAGGATTTATGAAAATTGATCGTGAGACCATTAGCGGCGGCGAAGTCATCGAGGACCCATTTGAGGCAGGAGACAAAGGCTAAGTCACCTCGGTAGAGGATCAGCATGTCGTCAGCATATTGGAGGATGGGGAAAAGGCTAGAGGGGTCGAGAGGGTGCGAGAGGCCATCGGTGAGGAAGGCACGGCAGATCAGCTGGGGGAGGACATCGGCCGCAAGGATGAAAAGGTAGGGTGAGAGGGCGTTCCCCTGACGCAGGCCATTGCGACATCTGATCCAGTTTCCGGGGATGCCGTTAAAGATGATGGTGGTGTGGCTGGAGTTGAAAATATCAACCATCCATCGACACCACCTTTCGTCGAACCCGCGAGCGCGGAGGATCGAGACGAGGTTGTCCCAGTGATGGCCCTTGACGTAGTTACCTGCGTCAAAAGAATATGGGTTAGGTTGAGACTCCAAGTGCAGAGTGTATAGTATAGGAAAGACGGTTTTCCCTACGAGGGGTGACTCGAGGGTTTAATATCGAACTCTCGGGGAATCAGTAGTGAAAGATTTATCTTCTTATCCTTCTCTTGAAAACCTACAAAACAAAATAAATTGTTTGTGCCCTCAACCTCACCAAGTGGTTGTGGAAGCACAAGGTGTGAGAATGATATCAAATAAAATGAATGCAAAACAGTAAATAAATATGCAATGATGATAAATAAATATGCAAGGATGGTGGAAACAATGATGGATGATATTTTTGGGTTTTGTATTGTGAATGCAAGATGTAAAGTGTTTTTGTATTTTCGGATTTTTAAATGGCAGAAAATGTAAAATGGATAAAAGTTGTTGGAAAGGTGTTTCTTATGATTAAAAATGGACCGGGTTCATGGTTTCACAAATGCACTCTCTCTTTAATAAAGTGATAGATAATTGAACACTAGAATTGACATATGAGATTGCAACAAAAAGATTTCATGACAAGTTACTAATTATATGGGCATCACGTCCTAACATAGAGATCTTTTGTTTATTAATCTCTCTTATACTCCACCAAGATGCGAACTAAATCATAACACCTTACTAATTAAGACAAATCAGAGCATAGCATTAAGTTTCATGACATGAAGTTAAAATAAGAACATGCTAGATCTAGTCATGGAGTAGTGGCAACGGTCACACCCACATCTCTTGTAGCAAGGTATTTTTCTTTATCTCTAATGAGGCAACAAAGTAAGGTAAAACACACAAGTGGATCACGGAACTTTCTCTCACGTTCACCGCACTAGCCACCCCCGTTACTCCAACTAATGCACACGTTCCCCCTCACACGCTCTCATACACATGCTTGATCATAACAAGTAAACAAGAACGGGGTACATAATATGCATCTACTTTCATAACTGAAACAAAACTATTGCAATCTCAAACATATATTAACTCATAAAAAGATCCACCACAAAGGTATTACATAGATGACCGTAATCATGTTCAGCAGCTCATACGGTACTAATTAGTGAAGCTCAAGAGAGGAGAGATACATAAGTTACTTCCACAAACCCATAGTCCAGGGGTGGACTACTCCCTCTTCATCATGGAGACGGTGGAAAAGTCGTTGGAGAAGATGGAGACCACGCCGGCAGCGCCCCGCCGGAGTTTTCCCCCTCCAATCTGCAACTCCAGGTCTCTGTTTCGTGGTTTCTGTATTTCGGCGGCGCTCCTTTCCGAAGGGCGTCGGGGACTATTTTTATAGTCGTTTTTAGGTCAAGACGGAGGCTCGGGAAAAAAAATCAACGGCAACGGAGCTCGAGGCCCAAGTTGATGGGTCCCACGTGGCCAAGGAATCTGGTCACGTGGGCCCACTCAACTTGGCCCTCGGGCCTCCGTTTGTTCGCTTCCTTCGCTCCACGCTTTGTTCCTTCCAAAAACTAATGCTCGTAAATTATTAGGTCATTTGGACGTCGTTTGGGTCCCTGAAACATCAAAATATAGAAAATAGGGTTTTCTGCCTGTGCAGGGTTAATTTCAGAAAAATAGGAAAACAATGAAATATTCCCAAAATCAATATAAAACAATGATATAACCCTTATATGATGCAAATATGATTGAAATATAAGTAATATAATGCAAAATTCATGTATGCATTTTACATGCATCACCCAGTTGACAGAGTCGAAAGCCTTGCGGAAGTCGATCTTGAAGATGACGGAGGGGGTCTTTCGGTTGTGACGGCAGCGGACCAGGTCAGCCGCGTAGACAATGTTTTCAGAGATCCTATGCCCTGGAGGAAACCAGTCTGGTCGGCATTGACAAGGGAGTGGATTGATCGTTGGAGCCTGGTGGTGAGCACTTTTGTGATAGCCTTCATGAGGCAGTTTTGGAGGGAAATGGGACGGAAGTCGCTCGGGGAGGTGGCGGAGTCGATTTTGGGGAGGAGGACGAGGAAAGCGCGGTTGATGCGAGAGAGGTCAATTGTGTGGTTGTCAAAGTCATAGAACATCTGTAGGATGTCGGGGCGAACCACGTCCCAAAACTTGACGAAAAAGGTGGGGCCGAACCCGTCGGGGCCGGGGCTAGAACCTTTGTTCATGTCATGGAAAGCGGCCCGGATCTCAGCATCAGAAAAGGGGGCAGAAAGGCCGGAGCCATGCGTCGCACCATCACGGTAGAGGACGGCAATGTCGAAGTTCCAGGAGCAAGGGTGGACCGTGCCGAGCAAGGCAGAGAAAAAAGTGGGAAGGATTTCAGCTTTGCCATGGTTGTCGGTAGTGGAGGCACCACCGACCTCAAGGGAGGGGATGAAGTTCCGACGTTGCTGAGGGGTGGCGGAGGCATGGAAAAAGGCAGTGTTTTCATCGCCTTCAATGGCATGGCGGATTTTACGGGTTTTCCAGTAGATAGTGTGCTCGCGGATAGAGGTGTGGAGAGCACGGATGGTAAGAGAGCGGATAGTGTGCTCGCCTTCAAATGAAGAAATATCACCCATGTACTCGAAAAAAAATAAAGTTGTTGCTGGCGAACCGTTCAAAAAAGAGGGCATGTATAAAAGATTGAAAAAAGTGGTCCAGGGACCCTCACTCCTATCTAGAGGGCTACGCGTATCTTCCACTGTTACATTCATCACTGATTTTTCGTTTTCAGGACAATTCGCATGGGCTCACACCTTTCAAGGCAGTACGCTTGGACCAGAGGCATGCCTAAAACATACTTATCGTGCAACCACTGTGGAACCCGATCAGGGACGAAGCTGTGGAACCCGATCAGGGACGAAGCTGGAAAAAATGGGCACCGGGGTTGGGCAGCAAAATGGCGACAAGAGAACTATGGAAGGACAACGTAAATAACTTCCCTAGACCATAAAATAACTTCTTTACACAGAAAATTGAACGAAGTCATAAAATTACCGATTGAGCAAAGTCATAAAATTATTTCTTTACATATCCAGAATAAATAGGCAACATCGATGACCTTCAAATTGTATTTTTACCTTCCTGTAAAGAATGAACAAAAAGCATATACTATATTCACAACAACTATCCGAAATATAAAATATAGGAAAGAAGTATCATTTGGAAAAACACATAAAGTGCCACAAAACTCACATTTTAGAACTTCCATCCTCGATTTTTGATATTCTTAAAGATATCAATCACGTCATCATTCTTGATGGTAGAAAATATATCTTTCTCCACATAGCAAATCAGACAATCACTCATGTACTTCTCACCCATTTTATTCCCGCAAAATACTCTTGACAATATTCATTGCTGAACTGAAAAGCATCTCTCCACTGAGGCCGTGGCGACCGGCAAAATTAACACCAAATTCAGAAGTTTATACACCAATGAAAAAGAAAGATTCTTCCTAGTGTCCACCAACAGTTTAGCAAGATCAGCAATACCATCTAAATCCGCAAATCGTTCGTCCGCTCGCACATTGTCAATATAAATGTGAAGTTTATGTCGATTGACATATTCATCATGCATGTCTAGTTTAGGAATGTCATACTCTTCACAAAATGAATATACCTTCTCCAAAAGTGATTCCCATCCATTGTCTCTTAGTTGTTGCAGATCATTTCTTGTGGACTTCACACATGACAAGGCATTCAAGATGTCCTGATCCTTCTATTGGAAAGCACGTGACAAAGTGTCAGCACTCCCCAATATATGAAACATCATGTGCAAATAGAATACAAAGTCGATGAAAATATGACCGAAGGCCACATGCTTCACTTTTCTTGGAACACAAATTTATTGTGGAATCGGAGGCGTTGGTGGCCTTGGTACATTAGGCATTGTTGGCCCTGATACATTAGGCATTGGTGTCCTTTGTACATTATCTTGTCTAAGCCTGAGTGGACTTGAAGTCTCTGCTGCATCAAACTTTGTGGTGTTGTTCGTTTCAACACAAATTTGTCCATAGTCTCCTAACTGAATCAAGACATAAATTAAAATTCGGCAAAGAAGAAAGATGAGTAACTTCAGTTTGGATCGCACAGAGCACGGCGGCGATCTGACGGAGGCAACCTTGCACTGGAAACCTGGACTCGGAGGTGCTGCTGGCCAGAGGGAGGGACTGCGATTTCAAGGGGAATTGGAGATCGATCAGGTCAGGCCGCCAGGTCGAAGAGGTTTGTTAGATGCAAACCGTGTGCGAGATGAAAAGCTGAAGAGAGGTGCGCTCCGGTGCGCATACGACCGCGTATACGGTATACCAACCGTATAAACCTGGGAAGACTACATGTTTCGTTGCCCTTTGGGCTGTCTTCCACATGCATTGGGCTGTAATTGGGCTCAAAAACTGGCGTACTGCAACTGGGCTGGGGTCAGTCAACACTTTGGACTGGGGTCAGATTCAAAATTTCTAAAGACTACTAACTGAAAACCAGCACGTCGTTGGTGTCAGCTGACACCAGCGCTTGTACATGAGCTCCGTCCCTGAACCCGATGATATAGCCAACCACGCCACTAGCTTGAGGATTGGTTGTCTTGGGTTGCTCGGCGATCCAATAGATACATACATAATTACATAAAGCCACAATCTAAGGACACTTATGACATTTAATATGATTTTTGGTCTTATTTTGAGAAATCCACAATTTATAGCTTAATCTCAACACAATATCCAAATAACTTGTGTCTCCTTTAGACACAAAATTGATGTGGGTGGCCCACATGTCGTGGGGTTGTCACGGCAGATGTTACCATAGGGTAACTTGAGTTTGGGCCAGGCGAAACTAGTGTCTGGGAGTTTGTTTAGCTCTGCGAGGACAAGGGATTTACCCAGGTTCGGCCTCTCCATTAGAGATAAAGACCTACTCCCTGCTATGTTGTTATTGATCTCTAAATCGATAACCCGGCTATGACAACAGAGTCGGATCTCGATCTGGGTTACAAGGTTCGCTTGGTAGCGGTGATCTCTCTCTCTCTCGAGTCAACCTCGTAATACTTGGATCGTAAAGGCTTCACCCTAACTATGACCTAAGAGCCCGCTTATATAGATGGTCGGGTCTCCTGGTTCGTTACAAAGTAAAGCCGGTTCCACCCGTACTCGGAGTCCTACTCTACATCTTCTAATCTTCGTGTTCTCCAAGTCTTGGATTCCATAGCGCGTACCGCCTCCGGGTCTTCTAGAATCTTCTCTGCATAAGCCGGGTCACCGACAAGCTTTCTGGCCCATCGACGTAATCCGGCCCATGCTGATGGTTAGCTGTCTTGGCCAGGCCTCCTACCTGCCGGGTCACGCTCCCTCTTCATGGGCCTACCGGGTTATGATCCCCCCATCAGTAGCCCCCAGATTAACTTGGACGCCGGGTTTGGCGTGCTTCTCCTTTAGCTTCAAGCTTTTATTTCTCAAGTGAAGCCGCCATTCTCGATGTTCGAGTTAACCTCCTGAAAAATAAGAACAAACATACAGTAACTTAAATACCGGGTCACTAGGCCAGCTCTCTTTGGCGGTCCATATCATAACCCGGCTCAGTTATACCCGACTCACACGCCTCTGGGCTTCATACTTAACACTTAGCAAAATCTCTCTCAATCTCGAATAAATGTCAGTCCCAATCCGTCAGCAAACATTCCTTTTGTCTCTTTCTGTCTGTCGTTGACTTACAGTCAAAGATCCTTATCTTATCTCTTCACTTTTACCTTTACGTCCCTGGGGCCTTTTTTTTACCGCGGCTATAAATTCGAGATTAGGGTAAATTAGGATTCACTTTCCCCCATCCCCATCCTCTTCATCTTCTTCCTCGGGCAGCCGCCAGAAACCCTAGATCGAAGCTCGCGCGCCGCACCACCGCACCGCTCCGGATCTGGTGTCCCTGGTATGGCCTCCACCCTTTTTGAGTTGATTTGAGCGCGAATCTCGCTCCGCTACAAGTTCGCGCATTCGTTTCCTAGATCTATTCTCATTTTGCCTCCGATTCGTTTTTAGATTTTCATGGCTCCCAAAACTGCTATCACGGCCGCACCGGCGACGGGGAAGAAAGCAAGGCCTTCATCTGCTATCACGGCCAACTGGGGCAAGTCCAAGGACACGGACCTGAAGCTCCAAGAACTAGTAGCAGCCCAAGTTCTTCCCCTGTAGAACGTGATTCACTGGCGCGGCGCCTCTGACGAGATTCGTCCCCAACCTGAGAAGGATGAGGTGGTTGTCTTCACTGAACATGTAACACGGGGTTTTCGTCCCCAGGTTCTCTTTTCTTTCGTAATGTTCTTAAGTACTACGGCCTCAGGCCCCAAGACATAGGCCCCAACTCTATCCTCAACATGAGCAACTACACAGTTCTTTGTGAATCGTATTTACAAATCCCTCCAGATCTGAACCTTTTCCTTGAGCTTTTCTACTGCAAACCCAACGCGAGCACACTGATGGCCCGTTGTTGCAATGCGGCGGTGTTTCTATCCAACGCCGCCGGCACAGCCCTATGCCGGGTATGAAACTGCTAAGTCACACCAAAGACTGGCAGAAGACCTTTTTCTACTGCAAAGATACTTCACCCGCCAAAGAGGCACGTTTGCCGGGTTATTCGTAAACCAATTGACTCTGACTGACGCCCAAAACTCCTTCGCTTCTGACGAAGACCGGGTTAAGCTGCAACCTCTTCTGCAAAAGATCCGTGTGCTCGTGGCTCACGGGTTAAAGGGCACAGATCTCATCAAGACCTGGATGGGCTGGAGGATTCAACCACTGAGCATCCGCGATAACATCTTCTACAAGTACACTGGGAAGCTCACAGATTCCCTCCGATACTCAGTAGCAGAATTCCCGCGAAATCACTAATCAAAACCATCAAGACCCAGCTAGGGGAAACCAAATCTGAAATTGAGGAGGACGGTCTCCCAGCCTTTTGCTTGGCAAACCCGATTCCTAAGGTAACCCGTCTTTTTGTTTCTGCTATCAAACACTTCCCAATCTGGTTATACTCATATTTTTGTTTCTTAACTCGAACTTCTTTCATTCACAGGAGGGCAGTGACTGGTGGAAGATTGAAACCCCACCTCCTACTCCTGATGCTGAGGAAACTGGGGAAGATGAGGAGCCGGGTCTGATTCTGATGAAGGTGAGAATGACTCAATCGGCCAGCTATTTCGCACTTTCCTTGACAACGACACCACTGCAAAACAATCTCAACAGTCTAACCCGGGCACTTTTCACCCAGATCTACAAGATAACCCGGTCGCTCAAACTTCTCCACCCAGCACCTCCAACATCGAACCTCCTGCTCCCAGAAAAAGAACCCGTGCCGCCATAGCAAAGGTACCACTCTCTCATTTTGTAAATGATCCCAAATTTCTTCTCATACCAAACAATCCATGCAGGAAAAAGAACAAAACACTCCCAAGAAACCCAGGACCCGCCAGTCCTCAGACACAGATCCACTTAACGCAGGTATTCCCAATACTGCGAAACCTCGAAAGACTAGTTATCAAAAAACTCCCACTGCCTCTTGTCCTTTAGCTGGCCAATTCCGGGTTGCTAAATCCCAATCTTTATCAGTTTCTTCTTCAGATAGCATTACCACGCCAGACGACTTCCAGATCAACACCGGGTAACTTTCTTTTCTTCTTTATACTACATTTATGCTCTCCACTTCTCTAAATATGACTAACACATCTTTTTCTATACAGTGCCACAGCTATGCTCGATGATGACCCGGAATTGTCTCCTCAAGCATCTCCACCACCTACTGTCACGGTGCCTTCTCCTTCGGAGGCACACGCCAACAAAGAGACGGTGGTGAATGAAGAAGAAAAAACCCAGACCCCACAGTTTCTCCAGCCCATTCTCCTATTCAACCGGATGCAGCTGAAAAAGATCAATCACCCGGACAAGGATCCGGAACAAAAGAAGATGAGGTTGATTACTGGAACCCAGCACGTTCCTGTAAAAGATGCCCCTGAAGTTCTGACCAAGGTGACAACTCCAGAAACTAAGCAACTCCCTCTGCCCGCGGCAAAGTCCAGCTCCTTACTCTGAATTACCGGCTCTGGAGTCCATGTCCATGCCCGATCTGCGTGACGAGTACTTCACCCGGCTTGCTCATCACAAGGATCTTGAGGGCGATCTGGTGACCATGATGCAGAAACGCCACGAGGTAATTACCCGGGTTACCTACAACTTTTACTTACTCATCCATACATTCCATAGCCCCCAAGTACTAAGTTTATAACTTGCTAATGAACTTGGTACTTTTAATCAAAGGAAGCTTTTTCAAACCGTAGCCCCCAAGTGCCGGGTTAACTGCTCGCAGCAACCTGGGACTAAAAAACTTGTACCACTTTTAACTCTTGTAACAATTACTTGCAAAACTTCAAAACCAGTAGCCCCCAAGTTCCGGGTTTACTGCCTGCAGCAACCTGGGACTCCAGTAGACAATTCGTCGTAACTTCCATCATAACTTACGTTTTTTGTATCTCATATCTTGACATACCTTTATCACAGGAATATGTTGCCAAAGCCGTGAAAGAGATTTCCCGACTCAAGAAAGAATTGCAATCTGAGTCCAATGCCCGGCTCACAGATGTGGAGCAACTGCAAACCCTGGAAAACTCTGTCACTGAACTGACCCAAGAAAATTCTGACCTGAAGAAGGATCTGAAAGAAAGTGAAGAGAACTGGAAAGCTCAAATATCTGATCTTCAGAAGAAACTGGACTCTGTGACAGCTGAGCTGACCCGGCTAAAGAAGATGGTAACCTCTATGGTTGCTTCCTTAGTGGGTAAGAATTACTAATTAACCCGTCTTTTTACCTTCGCTCAACCACAAATTCTGACAATAAACTTATTCTCTCGTTAGGCCCTCGTGATGGCAATCTACGCAAAACAGCTGAAGGCAAAGTGAAATGCATGTATACTCTGGTACGCCAGCTATACTTTGGCAGTTGTGAAGTCATCAAGGCTGCGAGAAACTGGGAGAACCCGCCAAGCACCTATACTGAGGTGCTTGGTCATCTATCAACAATGCCTCAATGGATCCAGCTTTTGAAGAAATCTGCTTGCAGAGCCGGGGTAATGCGTGGCCTTGCTTTGGCAAAGCCTATCATCCCAATCTTAACCCGGCTCCTCTGAAGAACGGCTTTCCCAATTCAATACTGATGGCACGGAGTTTGACAAGAAAAGCTACTCCCGGGTTGTGAAGCAAACCCGGCACGCTGCCACTGTCATTGCTAGCAAGATGAAGCTAACCACTCTGCAATATGGATACAATGAAGCCGACGAAGAGATCATGGATGATGAACCACAACGCATTGATCTCCTCCAAAGCTACAAGGACTCCATTACCCCAGAAAAGTTGCTCCCAGTGCCACAACTGCTCCAAGTTCATCTACCCCGAGTGTTCCTCCTCCATCACGAGCTTCAGTTGAAGACGATGATGAGGGTTATTTCCAATCCCTTCAAGATGTCACCCGGCGTAAGATGGAGCCCCCAAGACCCGGCCAAGGCGACAGAAGCTGACCGGCGGCTGCCAGGGAGATGACCCGGCTAAAACCACTGAGGAGCACCCAGCCGGCTCTCCACCTCGTGACCCGGCTCCTGAAGCCGATGCTTGAAACTTAGGCAAATATCTGCCTGCTGCAAAAAACACTTTAATTCGGCCCTTTGGGCAGCTATTGTAATAACTTAATACTTTTATCCCTTGCTTGCAATGGTGTAGTAGTACACCTGTGAAACTTTTGTGTGAACCATACAAAACTTGGTTTTAAGATATCTATCTGTCTTTGGTTTAGATGACCCTTTTGATTTCTTTAACTGTGAGTTGGCTTTCGCATGGATTTTCCTGTCGCAACTTCTCTGATAAAAACAGGGTCGAACCAAGTCCCATTGGGCATCATGGTTGATTGAATTTCCAGGTGAGCAATCAGGCCATATAATTGCGAGTCACATCAACTCAGCAGTAAGATAACCAAGAATAAAACTGGTGGCATAAAAGCCGGGTCTTGGGATTGCAGCTACAAACTATTCAAGTAAGAGCCCCCAAGACCCGGATCAATGTTTGTAAAGTAAAGGCTTAACTATGCACATTACCCCATTGATCCATATACTAGTGTGACGCACTCAATGGGCATCTATCATGATAAAAATAACTTTGCAACTATACTACAACTTAATTATATCAAAAGATGGATAAAAGCTGTAAAACTAAACATGCATACTAAAAAGAAGATACTAAAGTAACAACTTAAACTTTCTCTACCGGGTCACAAAAATTTTGTGACCCGGGCAATCGCAAAGCCGGGTCTTGGATGGAAAAACTATGTCACCTTAATGACAAGCCCCCAAGACCTGGCACATCATCAACTGTGCACCTTCTCATCTCAAATTTTTCAGAGAATTACCGGCTTTCATAACAAAAACTGAAAAGTAAACTGAGAACACAAATTTCTGTTCAACCTTCACTTTATTGATAGAAAAGGTTAGGTCAGCAAGCCGCCTCATTAAAAACCTTCCAGTCCCCTTAGGTACCCTGGTAAGGAAAAGAGCGCGTCTGAAACCTGCTGCCTGTTACATCGTGTGTTACATCTGATAACTTGCTCTTACACTAAGTATAATATGGGCGCAGCTGGGCAATGTTCCATGGCCGCTCGCGCTCTTCCAATGAGAATGTGGAATGTGTTGTGTCGTTTACATGCTCCGATTTCTCTCTAGCATCCACCAATAATATGAACCATTGTGTAGATTTTTGCTGATGATGAAAGGACCTTCCCATGGAGGAGATAACTTGTGCATCCCTTCTTTGGATTGCGTCCATCGCAGCACTAAGTCACCCTCCTGGAAAGTACGAGTTCTAACCCGGCGACTGTGATACCGCCTCAAATCTTGCTGATATATTGCAGATCTTTCCAATGCTTGTTCTCTATTTTCTTCAAGCAAATCCAAGGAATCTTGCCGGGTTTGCTCGTTCTCTGCCTCAACATAAGCCGCCACTCTAGGCGAGTCATGTATGATATCACTTGGCAGTACTGCCTCTGCCCCATACACCATAAAGAAGGGCGTCATCTGTGTAGATCGGTTTGGTGTGGTGTTAATACCCCAAACTACGGACGGCAGCTCTTCTACCCACGCCCCAGCAGCTCTTATGCATGGAACCCGGAGCCGTGGTTTTAAGCCTTTGAGTAACTCCTGATTTGCTCGCTCTACCTGTCCATTGGCCTGTGGGTGAGAAACTGAAGCCACATCCAAACGTATTCCATTATTTCCACAAAACTTTTGCATTTCTCCAAGTGACATATTGGTCCCATTATCTGTGATGATGCTATGAGGATACCCAAACCTATGTATGATTTTCTTCACAAACTTGACTGTTGTGGCTGCTTCACAATTTGTGACTGGCATCACCTCAACCCACTTTGTAAACTTGTCAATGGCAACTAAGAGGTGGGTTTTCTTGCAAGGGGACATGTGAAAAGGACCCACCATGTCAAGCCCCCAGACTGCGAAAGGCCAAGTCAAAGGAATTGTTCGCAACTCCTGAGCCGGCACATGAATCTGCCTTGCATACCTCTGACACCCATCACATCTGCTTACTAGGCGTTCTGCATCGCCTGAGCCGTGAGCCAGAAAAACCCGTGTCTGAATGCTTTCGCCACTAGAGATCTTGTTGATGCATGATGACCACAATCTCCCTCATGGATTTCTTTCAAAATTTGTCGGCCCTCCTTTCCAGACACACATCTCTGAAATACTCCTGACACGCTCCTTTTGTATAACTCGCCATCTATGACCACATACGCCTTTGCCCGGCGTACAATTTGCCGGGATATAACTTCCTCTGTGGCAACTCCCCTCGCAGAAGATACGCCAAGTAAGGTTCTGTCCACTCTGGAATTTCGTGAGTTGCTGCTACCAACTGTGAATCCGGGTTATCTTGATATGCAAGCTCTTCCTCATCTTGAGGCTTGACCGAAGGAGTCCATAACTCGTCCAAGAAAACATTAGGTGGAACCGGCTCTCTACGTGAGCCGAGTCTTGACAAAGCATCTGCAGCATCATTTTTTCTGCGGTCAATATGATCCACCTGATAACCTGAGAAGAACCCGGCTACCCTATCCACTTCTCTTCTGTAAGCCGCCATTTTTGCATCTTTCCTATCCCATGTTCCTGAAACTTGCTGTGCCACAAGATCTGAATCTCCGAAGCACTTGATACGCTTAATGTTCATCTCTTTTGCCATGCGCAAACCATGCAGCAAGGCCTCATACTCTGCCACATTATTGGAACAATCAAAATGAATTTGCAACACATAACTTAGCTTATCACCTTTTGGAGAAGTTAAAACAACTCCGGCTCCTGAACCTTGCTCTTGCTTAGACCCGTCAAAATGCATAACCCATGACTTGATACATGGTGTAAGGGGTGGTGAGCTTATTTGTGTCCAATCATTGAGGAAATCTGCTAATGCTTGAGACTTGATAGCTGTTCTGGGCTCATAATTTATATGATACGGCCCCATCTCTATTGCCCACTTCGCAACTCTTCCTGTAGCTTCTGAATTTCTGATAATATCTGCTAGTGGAACTGAACTCACCACTGTAATTGGATGCTCTTGAAAATAAGGTTTCAACTTTCTACTTGCCATGAAACACCAAACACCAACTTCTGCCAATGTGGGTAACGCTGTTTTGCCTCTGATAGAACTTCACTGACATAATAAACCGGCCTCTGGACCGGGTGTTCTTTGCCCTCTTCCTTGCGCTCAACCACCACCACAGCACTAACGCCTGAGGCCCGGCAGCGACGTATAATAACATGGGTTCTTTGGGACCCGGCGCCGCAAGGACTGGCGCTTTGACAATTGCTTCTTAAGAGCCTCAAATGCCTCGTCTGCCTCTTGTTCCACACGAACTTGTCCTTTTCTTCAATAGCTTGTACAAAGGTATGGCCTTCTCTCCGAGCCGGGATATAAACCGGCTTAGCGCAGCTGCACCTGTTAGTTTCTGAACGTCTGCCAACTCCTCAGGTTTCTTCAAACTCTGTATAGCTTTGATTTTTCCGGGTTTGCCTCAATTCCACGCTCTGACACAATGAAACCAAGGAGCTTTCCTGCCGGAACCCCAAACACACATTTTGTCGGATTAAGCTTCATCTTGTACTTTCGCAAGTTTGTAAACGTCTCGCGTAGGTCATTAATAAATGACCCGGCTTTCTCTGTCTTGATCACCACATCATCCACATAAGCATGCACATTGCGTCCAATCTGATCATGAAAACACTTTTGAATACACCTCTGATAAGTTGCTCCAGCATTCTTCAATCCGAAAGTCATGGTCTTGTAACAAAAAGCACCAAAAGGAGTTATGAACGCTGTCTTTTCCCAATCCTCCTGTTAAGCTTGATCTGATGATATCCTGAGTACGCATCCAGAAAACACAAGAGCTCGCTGCCTGCAACTGCGTCAATGATTTGATCAATGCGCGGCAGTGCAAACGGGTCCTTGGGACAATGCTTATTCAAACTCGTGAAATCTATGCACATCCTTCACTCATTGTTCTTTTTCAAAACTAAAACCGGGTTAGCCAACCACTTCGGGTGAAAAACTTCCATGATAAAGCCGAATGCTAGGAGCCGAGCTATCTCTTCTCCGAATGCAAGTGGGGGCGGTTACACCGTGTGTCTTCATTTTTAGTGATGCTCGAAAAGCACCGACGCTCAAGGTACATGGTGAAAATGTAGGTTGAACATTCATTGGGTGTATCAAGGAGAAAGGGGCAAACACAAGTCGACATAACTGCGAAAATCTGTGTAGAACCCCACTCTGACATATAAGGACTCCATCCATAGTAGGATACTGTCAGTAAAGATGGACATTAAGAAATCAGAAATGCAGTGCCACATAAACATGACCATGTAATGGTATGTCAGTCAAAGGCTCAGGGCGCAGCTTCGATTGAAACAGCTCAGCTCAGCATTGACACAACTATTCACCTCGCTTCTCGCTGCCCGCCCCTCAGCTGAGCAAGTCATAATGGGGTGGCCCATCCAGAGAGTGGCATGATGATTCTTGGTGCCTCTCAACGGTGTGCGGACTCCAGAGGTTACGTCCAAAGCGCATCACAACTCGCCTGCGGTTGAAGTATCCCATGTTGAAACTATGATTTTCCAAGTGAATCTCTATCATGTTGCGTTGCGAACAAAGCTAAGTGACACAACTTGTGGTTGGCACAAATTCTTACCTAGTGAAATGGGATTAGTTGAAGATGTTTCTCTGATGTCACTCATTCCGAACATCGACGATAGTGTGTGCATGTGACCACTCGAACACAACATCACATCTTGTTTCTAATTGGAGTACTTTCGTGACCGGTTGTTGGTCTAGATGTTTTAGCAACAAAAGCAGGGTAGATAAAATTACGTCAGCTGGATGACCGCACAACGTGTCTTTTCCGTGAGGGCTGTAGCAAACTGAGGAAATTAAAAATCACATTGAGGATGCGTATGTATATATAGCCCATATTTTGTTTTATTAGACAAGAATATAGGCCAACTTAAAAGTGAGAGGTGGACATTCAACTACCTTGGTTGTACGATCTAGAGGCGGGCCTTGAACTGAGCCTGCAAACGAATCTCCAGCCAATGTGGCCACCAGGCAGCGTGCTCCCACCATGCTAAATGATGGCCAGCCACGCTGCTCCTGGATGATTCCGACCGTTGGCTCCACGCTGCTCGGGAGGTGTGTCGCCGAGCTCAACTGCTCCAGCGCACGAGTTCCATCTGCTCAAGGAGGTGGACGCGCTGCGACGGGCCAAGACCCTCCGTGTGGAGCCAAAGGGCCATGTGGCCGCGTGATCTGCTCAGGAATTCGACTGCTGGATCGATGGAAGCTCACTGCTGATGTTCGTGAACTGTTTGTTCTGCGAATTTTGATGTTTGTAATAAGGAAAAATATTTTATGCCTTAGAGTTCGTTTGTGTTTCTGGTTTTGGAGAGCAAATTTACCCTCTCAAAGACCACGAATGAAGATACTTAATCCCGTTTCATTGACTACGATTAATTAATCCTGCCTCATAGTCCTTGTGAATTTGCGATTGTTCTGTCCGTCTAGATTGTGTCTGCAATTTCTTAGCAGTAAACGTATCAGCTATAGCATTGGTTAGTTCTGAACGTTGTGGGGAATGTGCAAAATAAGTGGCTAAGAAGAGTTCGGGAAGGGTTCGTCGTTGAAAGTGTGAGACTGGATGTTTACTTATCCTGTTCACTTCTTATCTAACAAGCAAGTTATGGTAAAATTAACACAAATGCTAAGAAAAATCATTCCTCGAGAAACCTGCTTTGCCAAGCCCGGGGTCACTAGTGATGAAGACGAGGACTCGATCGAGCCAGCTGAAACGGGTGTCGATGCTAAACAGCCGAAGACGATCTTGTCAAAGCCGCCATAAGCGAAACACCACACCGGGTTTGCCAAGACCCGTGACATGTCGGGAACGAAGCACGCGTCGGTGTTGCCAGCACCAAGCATGAGTTGAAGGAGACCCGGTGCGCCAGTCAAAGAGAACAGCAGAGGATACCTCCAGGAACATCGCGAGGCGCAGAGCCGCGAAGAGAAGTAGGTGCCGGTGCAGTCCGCGGTTGTGGGAGTAGACGCGAAGGTGTAGTCAGGGAGGATACGATGGCGCTGGCGACGAAGGTGTATGGACGATGACAAGGGTGCAGTTGGCGGAACCTGCGACTGCCGGAAATAGCCATAAAGATTGCATGAAGAAGTGTGGCGACGATAGTCGAAGTAGGAGAGGAAGAAACCGACGGCGTGACGAAGACCTTGTGGGAACGATCGTGGCACACACCATGGGAGGCGGTGCGGTGGAGCCCAAGTCGTCGATGCTCAGGGACGACAAAGAAGACTGCTATATTTAGATTCCAGGAACAAAAAATGGGCCGATCACTCCATACCTATCATGGTTTTAATCCAAACGGAATTATGAACTCGTAGTTCCATACCCACAAAAAAAAGTACAATGCAATACAAATTGTTGATATCGTGTTTTTGTTTTCTTTTTTGAGACACATGGTGGGAGCATTGCATAGTCACAGCGAAGAGAATAGTTGTCCTGATAATTAGGATAAAAGGGCGAAAACAAGATACCCAAGGGCACGAAGCCTCGATCTGACAAATTGACGAAACACAAAACTAACACACCCGGGACACACAAACACGCTGATAAAACGCATGGAAGGAAATCTGGGCGGCATCGTGTATTCCGCACACAATCTACCAAGTCCGCCATTGGAACGGAGTACAAAGTGCTTTTCTGATGCCACACATTTCGAACTTCGAAGAAGTGTTTACGTGTAACCACACGCGCGCGTAACATCGCACTTCGAATCTAGATGGAGTACTTCACGAACTGTCTATGATTTAGGGAGAGTAACAGTTTCAGCCACAATAGCAGAGCTGAAACAAATTTCGTCAGATTGACCATGCCATGGCGTGTGTGTTCCTAGGGGCTGTATCAAACAAACGAAGTCAATGAAGTATCACGTCGAGGGTGCGTGTGTATATATAGGCAAACCAGAACCCCAGAGGTGGACATCCAACTAACGAGGCCGTACAATCGTAAGACGGGCCTTAAATGTAGCCTGCGAGCGATTTGGTCGGCTGGCAGCGTGCACCCTCCGTTGGACCAAATGATGCCCATCCTTGCCGCCAACTCTTTTGGCAAAGCCACTCGCACACCACGCCCGTCGATCCACACGAAACAGAGTCGCCATCCCTGCCAGACATCCCTACACGGAGAAGGATCAACGATCCATCAGTCAATCGCATCCATGGTCGACGTGTCGTCCCTGCCGCGCTCGTGGCCGTCGCGTAGCAGCGGCACTCGCTGAGCCAGATCGCGGTGAGCGGCACGCACCTCTTGATGCTTAAGTAGTGGCTGAAGGAGGAGGACCTGCTTGCCCGCCGCGTCGCCCGCCGGGAGGCCTGCCTTGACGGCCCCCGCAAGGAGATTGCCTTCCTCTACTGTGCCTTCTTCGCCTTCCACGCCGCCTCCGTTCTCATCCTCTTCTTCCCCGCCTCCGTTCTCATCCTCTTCCTCTCCGCCTTCATCTCCTCCGTCGGCTGCTCGGGAGGTGCGTCGCCGAGCTCAAGCGGAAGGGCCTCGAGTTCGACCTTCTCAAGGAGGTCGACGCGCTGCGCAGGGCCAACACCCTCCACGTCGAGGCCAAGGGCGGCGCTATTTGTTCTACAAATTTTAATGTTTGTGAATAAGGAAAACATATACAGTATTTGATGCACTACATTTTGTTCGTGTTTCTGTTATAACCGTGAAGATAGGTTCATCCAGTTGCCTACGATGAATTGATCCTGTCTCATGGTCCTTGTGAATGAGTGCGAGTCCATCAATCTTCGTCATGCCATTTCTTTATTCTTAGCAGCAAATGTATTAGAGTTAGAAGTTGGCTGAGTTTCCAGTAACATATCTGAACTGAAGCTAGCTGGCTTTTCAGAAACATATCTGAATTTAAGTTGGCTAGTTCTGAATGTTGGGCTGCAAAATAAGTACAAATGATTCTTTTTTTTGGAGGGAAGGCAGCGAGCGCTGCTTCATTTCATTAAGAGAAACCGGATCAAATGCCGGGTCCGAGTAAAATTTAATAAAAGAATAGGTTAGAGTTAGAGCTAGAAAAAACTAAACTATGTTAGAGAGTTAGATGTAGGTAAGAACTCTCAAGCTCCTGGCAGTCTCGACGTGCCCAGGACTCCCGCGCGCGGTGCTCCAATACCATGTGTGAAAATGATTCTTCAATACCATGTGTCAGATTGTCTGTTTAGAGGAAAGGCACATTTCTATTTTATTTATTTTTTTGAGCCGCAGCTCAGCTTTTCATTGATTGATAGGAGAAGACATGAGGCTGAGCAGAAGAACAGAAATGAACACAGGAAAAAGGACACATACTAAGGGCATATGTAACAGATACCTTAAAAACCTCTTTTAACTCCTCACTTTGAAGAGTTAACCGCATCTAGCCAAACACTCAAACTGTTAGAGCCGAAAAAAAGTTAGGAGTTGTCCCCAAAAGTGAGCTCAACTCTCTCAAATATGCTCGGCCGACGCATCTACAAAGAATAAATTGTTGGCCCATCCATCTCCCGCCCGAGCCGGCACCACTTCCCCTCACCACCACCCAATCTCGCCGCCACCGATGCCCCTGACTTTGAACGGGATAGAACCAGATCGCTCTTGCGCAACCCCGCCGGTCACTGCCGCCGGCGCGAACTAATAAAAAGTAGATCGAGCCAAACTACTTTCTCACCAATTGGGTATAATAAAAATTCAATGTATCCGAAATACAAAGGCGGACACTGCCCCCAATAGTGACAAGCTTTATCCAAATAGGCGTATAATGTCAGAAGTTCAACCTTCTGCAATGCAGTGCAAATTTTTTATCCACTATACTTATCCCAACACATACAATAGGAGCTCTGGCTGAAACATAGAAGGAAATACTATCTCGGTTAATTAGGAAAAGCGGACAAAAAAGATACAAAGAGCACGAAGCCCCATCATCGATAAAACAATAGAAACGGGAAATTAGGCACATCGCAGACACACAAACACGACTTGCATATATTTTTCACACTCTTTGGAGTGCATACCTGAAAAATTAACCTAGTCGAGAAGTATTACGGTGCTGCTCGGGACTTTGATTTTCTAGTAGACGAAACTTACATTATTGAGAGCCCTTCCTTCCAGGTAAATTTGTGGCATAACATGGTGCAACCAAACTCACACAACACAGCCAGCGGTAGGCACTGTCTCTCAGCAACACATTATAAGGAAGTCAAAGATGTTTTTCTGATCCCACTCATTCCGAAGTTCAAAAAATTGTGTGTATATGTTGGCCCATGTATGGGACGTGCCATCTCGCATCTGTATTACATATTCTCTGAATTTTTTACAATCTAGCGAAAGCTTGACTCTTACTGCAACAAGCAGAGGTGGAATAAATTACATCAGATCCACCATGGGTGTGTGTTCGCCATGGATGTACAAAATAGACCGAGGATAGGGAAATTTACCTAGGGTGACCATTTATATATAGGCCAAAAGTAAAACCCGAAGGGTGGGTATCCAACCTCCAAGGTAGAATGATCGAGAGGCGGGTCTTAAATAGATCATGTGAACAAATCTTTAACCCATGTGGCCACTGGGTAGCTTGTAGCCACCGCTGAGCCGATCGGTTTAAATTTTCTATTTTTCACTACACAAAAAATAATTAATGAATGTACACAAGTGAAGAAGGTACAAGTAGTCATTGTGGTAAGATCCTCTACTAGTAGATCTTGTTTGCCTTTTTCAACCTACCCTTTTGCAGTCGATCCAGTTTACTCGTCAAAGACTTGGATTGTTATAAAATAGTATTTATACGAGTAGCATCTGAAACAAATTAGAATCATACGAACAAAAATTGAAAAGATTATAACTCGCTAGACGAAAATAAATTTTAGCATGCTATCTTGTTTGTTTATTAAATTAAGTAGCTCATCCATCCCAAATTTAATTAAAAGTACAAAAACGATGGGATACAGTTAACCGTGTAATTGAGTACAAGGTTTTCTGTTTTTTTTTTTTTTGTACAAGAAGGTTTTTTATCCGTCCACAACCCAAGCTGAATGCCAACCCTCAGAACTCAAAGAAATAGGTGGAACTTTTCATGGTAGCCTCCCAAGTTTTGCGGCAGTGTTCTTTCTCTGTTGAAAACCCAATCATATCCACTGATACCACTCTTGCTCGAGAATTCTACGAGTTTTTTAGTCAAGACATAAAAACATAGAACCACAACTCTAAGGAATTGTCTCGCAAAATAAAAACTCCAATAAAAATTTATTACATTTAAAAAAAAAATTGTCCACGACATCTAATCATCACACAGAATCTAAATATTCTACTTTCTCCACTTGACACAAAACAACTCATGTGAGCAGCCCACTCGAACTGTACCCAAATCAGGCAATACTAGACTGACCAAACCAGTTTGTCTCCTTTTAGGTAGAATATAATTGAACTCTACACGACTACTACTCAACACAATATATTAGCAGGCCATCGACACGTAGTTGAAGGTGATTTTTTGATGCCACTCCTTCCGAATTTCGAAAAAGTGTATATAAATATACTATGTGACAACGCGCACGCAACGTTGCATCTCGTATCTAGACAGAGTACTGTGTATGTCCTACGGAGAGTTGAACAGTTTCATCAAGCTGGAACGAATTACATCTGATCGTCACGGCACGGGCGTAGGATTTGCACCAAATAAACGAGAAGGGGATGAAAATCATGACTCAAAATGCGCGTGTGTATATATAGGCCAACCAAAACCTAGGATATGGGCATCCAACAATCCATAGCTGGGCCTTGAATAGAGCCTGCTGCGAGCGAATCTCCAGCTCATGTGGCCGCGTGCACCCACCACGGCGCCGAATGATGATTCCGACCGTTGAGCCTCGGGCACGACTCCCTGCGGAACAGAACCGCCATCCCTGCCGAGCGAATCCACCGCCTGACATACTACACGGAGAAGGATCAATCAACCGCGACCCAACCCATGGCCGACGCCGCCGCGCTCGTGGCCGTCCCGCAGCAGAGGCACCTCCTGAGCCAGATCGCGGCGAGCAGACCGCACAGGCTGCTGCTCAAGCAGTGGCTCAAGGAGCCAAGGAGGAGGACCTCTTCGCCAGCCGCGTCGCGCTCTGGGAGGCCCGCCTCGACGGCGCGCGCAAGGAGATCGCCTTCCTCTACTGCGCCTTCTTCGCCTTCCATGCCGCTTCCGTCCTCATCCTCTCCGCCTCCACCTTCGACCTGCTCAAGGAGGTGGACGCCCTGCGCAGGGTCAAGACACTCCGTGTCGAGGCCAAGGGCCACGCCACTGCCGCCGACGGGCCCAGGCCCTGGCCCGCTAGGGACCTCCCCGTCTTCGCCCTCGTCGTTGCTGTATGCGGCGTCCTCGTGCTCACTAGGTTCCACGTGCTCACCAGAACAGAGGAGGTGGAAGACGCACACACGTACACAATGGAGACACAGAGGTTTAGAAAATCGTTTCACAAAACATCAAGCAGACTAGCAGATCATTAGAAAAGCATACACACAGCACGATCCTAAGAACGAGTACGAGAATTTCATGTCTGGTCACCGCCATTACACGGTTCACTATACATCCTAGTAACACAAGTACGATCATATGCTCCGTCGTATTAAGAATGTGCATCAGAACTTAGAACATGCTAGTTGGACAATCTGTCATGCTAGTTCAACAATCAAAGACGCAAGTGTGGGTGCGTTGATGGGGCTTGATGAACCAAAACTGTCTACTTGTGTGTTACTGTACCAGAAAGCCCAGGATTGATCTAGACTTTTCCCTCTCCCTCCCGTGACGCTCCCCAGGCGGCACCGGAGGCGGAAACCACCGCGCCCAAGCCCCCTCTCCCCTGGCCCCCTCGCCGACGCTGCCGCCGGCGCTCGCCGCGGTGGCGGCGGGCCCCCTGCAGCCAAAGGCTGTGGGGGGGAGATCCTTGCTGCTCGTCGCGCCGACGGCCGGCCACCTCTGCTGGGGGCGGAGGTCGTGTCGCCGGCGTATGGAAGCCGGGGCGGCGGCCCCGGAGATGGTAGTCGCTGCGGTCGTCGCTCCTTGACGGCGCTACGTATGGGAGCAGGCGTACGGCCCAGAGCGCCGCCGTCTAGATCTTCATCTCCTGATCTTATCATAGGCCGGCGGCGCTCGTCTGCGCCTGGATGCGGCCGAGGAGGGCGTCGGGCGTCGCGGGGCGCCGGCGTCGCTATGGGCCCCGATCTGGGCGCCGCAACAGGAGGTTGCGGGCTCGCGCGGGCCCGGTCTGGGCCCGTGTCGGGCCGGGCGGGCCGTGGCAGATGGAGCTTCACGGTACCAGCTGTCGGGGGAATAATAATCCCGCGACTCATCCAGATAAAGCGCGACTTATTTTACGGTCGCACTATAGATGGGCCGGCCTAAGATTATGGCCTGCCAATAGAAGGATCCAGAAGGTCGGTGTTTAGCTTAACTTGGAAGGCACGAAGAGTAGTCTCCAAGTAATACCATTGTAACCTGACGAGCCTCTGGTTATATAAAGAGCACTCGCAGTACTAGACGGACGAGGGATCAAGTCCTAAACCCTAGAACATACGGCGACTCAATACCTGGATCGCCGGCCACTCGATACCTCGATCGCCAATCCCTTGTAACACCATATTCATATCAATACCAATCTAGGATAGGCAGGACGTAGGTCTTTACCTCACATTGAGGGGCCGAACCTGGGTAAAAAACATTGTCTTCCTCGTGTCCTGCGATCTTTAGCTCGGAGACGATTGATCCGCGCAATCCCACACCTACGAAGTCATCCATGACATCTGACGTGACAAACCCACGACAGTTGGCGCCCACCGTGGGGTTGCGGTCAAGAGCGTCACGTTCCGCGCTGGATCTGTGCCAGGGACGGAAGATCTCATCGTCGATTCAATCTCGGCGACTTCAACAATTACGGCGACTTGATTGCCGCGCCGTTTCAAGCTCGGCGATACCAACATCTACATAAGGGCAGCAGACAACGACCGTGCTGCGATCGACCCCGACGACGTCTCGGGAAGCATATCAACGATCCCTCCGGTGGAAAGATGCGAAATCAAGTCACCCATCAGCTGGTGAAATTGCGTTGAATTCCAACAGCTGGATCTCCCTGGGCGACTCATACGCTAACTCTCGTCGGAACCCTGACGAAACTCCGCGCGATCTCGGGAAAACAATTACCGAGGTCGTCACAGAAATCAATTCGAAAATCCCTCCGGTGGAACCCTGCGGAATACAATCACGCAGCACCCCAAGAAATTCGAGGCAATTCTAACGGTTAGATCTCCGTCAGCGACTCAATCACCACAGCAAGTTTTGGGTCTACGCGAGTTCGCGAAATTAAACAGGAAAGCATCCGATCGGCACGATACAGTTCTCATCCGGGTCAAACCCAATCAGGAGTCCAAGCGCTGGACTATACTTTCCAAGAATCAAATCCAGAGATTGGTGATCAACCAAATAAGCCGCAGCAGCAGCTCAATCAGCCCACGTGCGTTTGATTTCATAAAAGGAAAAGAAAAAGAAGGAAACAACTAGCTCATCAACTGGATCAACTCCAGGAGACGTGTGCGGCTTAAACTATTCCGGGACCCGTACGTGGATGGAGGAATTATACTCAAGGAAAGGTTTTGGATTACGTACGGGAGCCACTAGCATTACTCATGCATGATCCTCACGGAAAAAAAAAGAGAGGAAGAAAATTGAGATCAGCTGAGGAGCTAGCTTGTGAAATAATCTGGAGATTTCGGGGGCGAACCATACGTCGCCAGCACCAATATCCGATGTTTCGATCTGTGTGCAAACCAGAAACAAGAGAGAAGCAATTCGAAGACACCAGCGTGCTAAATCCATTGCGCGGTGCACTTTTAGGTGAAAAGCCAACAACGTGAGCAGCTACTACTAGTTTGAATCACACGCAGGATGGAAGGTGTACGTGCGACTCAAGACTTTGACTCGCACGTGGACTGAAAAGGCTGATTCAAGAATCAACAACTCTAATTTCAGCCACGATGTCATCTATGCAATTTTGTCTGATAGACATTTACCATCGGAAGCGGCTTATACTGCTCAAACTTTACAGCTTTTGCTTTATCAATTAATATTGAGTTTCACCTTCGAGTCAAACTCGGGGGCTGAATATCTAGATTATTATGCCTCTTATTAATGTCTTTGCGATTCAAATTATATCATGTCGCAGATTTAAATTTATATCAGTTTTTGAAATTTAGTTACATCCACTTCTCAAAGTCAGGCTTCTTACACCCCGCAATGCATTTGTCAAATTAGAGTTCTTTGTAACTCGCATTGCATTTATCAAAGTCTAGCTATTTACTGCTTGCATTGAATTTTATTTGCACGTGCAAACGGGCATCTTTACATATAAAGATCGCCATTACATGCTCATGCATTAATATTTCATGACTTGTCATTATATCATTTTATGACTTAACATTATATCACTTTGTGAGTCATCAATGACTTATTGTCATATCATTTTACGAGTCACCTAGTGATTTATATTTATATCATTTATGAGTCGCATACAGCTCATCATTACATCAGTTTGCGAGTCACTAACGAGTCATCATCTTATCGATATTTGAGTTAAACAGGTGACTCGTTGTATCAATCCTTGGGTCAAATTAGTGACCCGTGGTATCACATTTGCAGCTAATCAGAGTTGGTAATCATCAAAGCTATTCAGAGCTATCGTCACAGCTATTGCAGCTGCTTATATCAAAAGTCGACTGCCGCCTACGTGCGGTCGCACATCAGGATTGTGAAATAAAGCAGGCACCACCGATATCCGGGGGTTTGTCATTTCGATTCAATTTGAGTCGCTGAGCCTTTATTTCACTAATCTCTGGGTTTCATGGGGGATTTGTAGCTTTATAAGCTCGGCTTATCTCATGGAATCGCTCTTTGTGGCAAATTATCCTGGTTATACTCGCCTTAAGTCAGAAGTATCTTTACACTATGCGGCCAAAGTACTGGGTGTGGCGTCAATCGAGTCTGAATGCCTATCATGGCTGCCTATCATGGCCGTTCTCGACCCTGAACACACATTTTTCTAGGAAATACTGAGCCGCGCGAGGACCTACTTAAAGGTAATAGAGATAATTCAGAAGGGCTAAAGTACCCGCGTGTGGCGTCAATCGAGTCTGAATGCCTATCATGGCTGCGTATCATGGCCGTTCTCGACCCTGAACATACATTAGATCTGGGAAATACTGAGCCAAGTACCATATGCTATCATGCATCGTACCATTTGCTATCATGCATCTTACCAGTTGCTATCATGCAACTATTTATTATCATGCAAAATACAACTTGCTATCATGCAAAATATAATTCGCTATCAGGCAAAGTATATTATGCTATCATGCAGATTATAGTATGCTATCATGCAGGTCACAATTTGCTATCATGCAGGATTCCGTATGCTATCATGCGGAGTACTAATATTTTATCATAATTATTACCAGCCGCCAAGGCTAACATATTATCATCAAGTTATTATCATTGCTTCCTCGGGGGCTTTGCCTTTGAATTTCAGGAGCTTATAACTCAGCCATATGGGTTTGAACTAGCATGACCAGATTTTTTATGATTGGGATGATCATTCCTGATATCGGCTGTTGAAGCCGCCATTATTTTCTTATCTACAGCCACATCAAGTGGAATTTTTAAGGACTATTCCTTAATTTATATCGAGAGTTTTGACTGGGATTATCATTTTTCCTAGCAGCTCAACTAATATTTCACAGTTTGGAGTTTATAAGCGGCTTTGCCCTACTCTAAATATTATTGTTTACTTGTGGCAACAGTATTTGCTCAATATGTTGCAGGATCAAATTGCAACGATATGCCATCAAGCAGGATAATGAAATCATGCCTGCTTAATGCCCGGGGGCTAGGACAACTAAGTTTTTGTCTAATTGAAATATTTTTGAGTCCCGAGCAGCATGATCTAGCATGCAACCCGGCCCTCGGGGGCTACACATCCACTCACCGGCATTTGGTGGTTTCTACTAAATTGATATACCATGTTTATATGCAGATTTAATTTTTTGCAGCACATGAGAATATATATATCCATTTGCGAGTCAAATCAGTGACTCGGAAAGCTTTAAAAGCTACCATATGCTCTTGAGTCGCCATGATTCAACATACGTTCAGATGGCTCGTCATGATAACTTGACAAATTATTATACTCTAATGATTGACCAGCTTATTTATGTTTATGGTCTTTTCTGCTTCGATGTCTGTGACTCAACACCTTATACACATTTGGCTGACATATCTTGATACTCATAAGTTATTATTCTTATGATTTCAGCTCAGTCTTACATTCAACAGGAAAAGGTGATTTTCACCAAAGGCTTCGCGGAAAACTTACCGCGATTCTGCAACTTCAATGCGACCAAAGACAGAAGTGTTCAAAAGCTTGTGATATAACATCAGCGGCTCAATAAGCCGCAATGCCTGCGACCCAACATCAGTGAGTCGCCAAACTCAACATTGACAAGTCAGGAAGCTCTACATATGCAAGCTGACAATATCATCATCAAGACAAATCTTCCACCTGACTCTATGAATCAGCCGGAAGTTTGGGGGCTAATGTCGGGGGAATAATAATCCCGCGACTCATCCAGATAAAGCGCGACTTATTTTACGGTCGCACTATAGATGGGCTGACAAGAAGATGGGCCGGCCTAAGATTATGGCCTGCCAATAGAAGGATCCAGAAGGTCGGTGTTTAGCTTAACTTGGAAGGCACGAAGAGTAGTCTCCAAGTAATACCATTGTAACCTGACGAGCCTCTGGTTATATAAAGAGGACTCGCAGTACTAGACGGACGAGGGATCAAGTCCTAAACCCTAGAACATACGGCGACTCAATACCTGGATCGCCGGTGACTCGATACCTCGATCGCCAATCCCTTGTAACACCATATTCATATCAATACCAATCTAGGATAGGCAGGACGTAGGTCTTTACCTCACATTGAGGGGCCGAACCTGGGTAAAAAACATTGTCTTCCTCGTGTCCTGCGATCTTTAGCTCGGAGACGATTGATCCGCGCAATCCCACACCTATGAAGTCATCCATGACATCTGACGTGACAAACCCACGACAGTTGGCGCCCACCGTGGGGCTGCGGTCAAGAGCGTCACGTTCCGCGCTGGATCTGTGCCAGGGACGGAAGATCTCGTCGTCGATTCAAGCTCGGCGACTTCAACAATTACGGCGACTTGATTGCCGCGCCGTTTCAAGCTCGGCGATACCAACATCTACATAAGGGCAGAAGACAACGACCGTGCTGCGACCGACCCCCGACGACGTCTCGGGAATCATATCAACGATCCCTCCGGTGGAAAGATGTGAAATCAAGTCACCCATCAGTTGTTGAATTTCAGGAGCTTATAACTCAGCCATATGGGTTTGAACTAGCATCACCCATCAGACGTCGTCGGGGGTCGGTCGCAGCACGGTCGTTGTCTGCTGCCCTTATGTAGATGTTGGTATCGCCGAGCTTGAAACGGCGCGGCAATCAAGTCGCCGTAATTGTTGAAGTCGCCGAGCTTGAATCGACGATGAGATCTTCCGTCCCTGGCACAGATCCAGCGCGGAACGTGACGCTCTTGACCGCAGCCCCACGGTGGGCGCCAACTGTCGTGGGTTTGTCACGTCAGATGTCATGGATGACTTCGTAGGTGTGGGATTGCGCGGATCAATCGTCTCCGAGCTAAAGATCGCAGGACACGAGGAAGACAATGTTTTTTACCCAGGTTCGGCCCCTCAATGTGAGGTAAAGACCTACGTCCTGCCTATCCTAGATTGGTATTGATATGAATATGGTGTTACAAGGGATTGGCGATCGAGATATCGAGTCGCCGGCGATCGAGGTATTGAGTCGCCGTATGTTCTAGGGTTTAGGGCTTGATCCCTCGTCCGTCTAGTACTGCGAGTCCTCTTTATATAACCAGAGGCTCGTCAGGTTACAATGGTATTACTTGGAGACTACTCTCCGTGCCTTCCAAGTTAAGCTAAACACCGACCTTCTGGGTCCTTCTGGATCCTTCTATTGGCAGGCCATAATCTTAGGCCGGTCCATCTTCTTGTCAGCCCATTTATAGTGCGACCGTAAAATAAGTCGTGTTTTATCTGGATGAGTCGCGGGATTATTATTGCCCCGACAGCCACCACGTCGATTGCTTCTTGGAGGCACCGTCTTGAGGTCCTTGTGCCTTGTGGGATTCTTAGTGGTTGTGCGACAAAGCTTCACCTGCAAGGTTGGAGGATGCCGGAGCGGCGGCTCCGGACGGTGGATGTGCGCCGAGGCGGCGGCCTTGGAAAGCGCTGCGCCCATGGCCCTATGAGGCAGGGACTGTGGTTGTGCTCGCTGCGGTGACGAAGCGGTGTCACAAGGGTGGCTCGTTTTGTGGCCTTTGTTTTTGTGGCGTTTTTCTCTTCGTTTTCTTTTCCGTTATTCATTTGCCAAGGGCTAACTTGTACAGTACCTACTATCAATCGAAAAGCCAGCAATTGCTGGATCTTTCAAAAAAAAAACCCCGGATTTTTGTATTCGCATCCATGGCACTAGATCGATCAGGCGAGCTTTACTACTGTTGGAACCATAGATGGCGTAGTTGATATTTTCCCTATGCATCCCATTTCGAAGAAATGTCTGTACATTATCATGGACGTATCCGAATTGAAGTACTTCATTCATGGTTGATGGATCAGACTGAGTACATCGATATCAAACATAGCTAGATTGGATGAGGGGTCGTGACTGGATTGTGTTGCGGCTATCTCAGCCAACAGATTAATCACGCAAGAGGCGAGATGAAGCATTTACATATGTAACTGATCGATCATAAGGAGTTGGTCATATATACTTGATGAGCTTGAGCCGAAGCATGATGGCTGGCTCTGGCTTGCATATATGGGTAGTGCTTGAGTAGCGTGTGTCAAAGTTATACATATTGCCACCACCGGCCTCTGACATATATAGATGTAGCAATTGCTCAGTGCCTTAATTACTTGCTTCGGCAGTTGCAAGATTTAGGCTCCCACCATGTTCCTGAAGCAAAGTTAGCCTCTCTAGAATTGTGCGTAAGTGTCCCATTGGGAAGAAAAGGAGGCATGTTTCCTACACAAAAAAACTGCAAATCGTGATATGAAGACTTATGTTCGATAGAAACGGGAGGAAATTCCGTATATGCCACTTGCAAATTGGCAAGTTGTTGAGAAACAAGCGCCAGCTTGGTGACAGAGTTCACGGTTGGTGAGCTAGCCCACCTAGGTTCGAATCACGGGTGGAACATTTGGACTAACCGGAGTGCTTTCCGTGTGAAATAATCGATGCAGAGGTGTCATCTACCTTAGTCTATCATGCTCATATTTCCTCACCATTTTGCCTATAGTATCTTGTGTTTCTAAGTACTCCAACATATTGTATGAATTAACAAATATATTTGGAATAAATTGCAAATTTTATTCCAGATAATTATATAATATTAGCAAAAGAATAGCACACAATTTATGGGCACACATGTAGTGGGCTCTACAAATATATTTGGAATAAATTGCAAATTTTATTCCAGATAATTATATAATATTAGCATAAGAATAGCACACAATTTATGGGCACACATGTAGTGGGCTCTATTTCGTTTCGGCATGTGTTCCTGCCAGAAGTCGCGGTTATGTTCACATCTCCGCACATAAGTTCCGTTTCCATAATTTTTTGTGTTTCCATTCCAGAAAGTTGACTTTGTTTCTGATTCGCATATGCAATACATGCTTGTACATTCAGGGCATGAGATTTTATTACTTTTTACCTGGCTTCGGAAAGACAAGATGGGACCGACTACAGTTCAGATTTGACTTACAGGGATTATATGAAGTGAATTCATGTTAATTTACTACCATACTAACATTGAAATGATATGGTCTACATGGTGATCCTAACTTATATCCGTATAGCTCATCTGAGTTGAAGTGTAAGTGCTTGTTGTTCCACATGAGGAGTTTGTGGTGCGTGACAGGGTCAACCCTCCTTAATAGAGATGCGCCTCTAAGTTCAAGCTGAAGTCGGTCGAGTTAGAAATGTCTTGTGAGTGGAGGGTGTCATTACCAGGGATTATAACCAAAACAGAAGAGATGACGACGTGACAGTGATCTTTGGAGTTTGCCACGTATCCGTTAAATGTATCCAGCACGACAACTTTTCCAGTGGTTGATACGCAACCATCTACCATAGTTTTTGTGAACCGTGGTAGATTTATTTGCCACGCTGGTTTTACCATGGTACACCTTCAGTGGTAAAAACCATTTTAGCCACGAAAAAGTCCCTTATAGCACGAAAATTGGGTGTGGTAAAGCCACATTTTCTTCTTGTGAAAAGGGTGGATAAGAAAACCTCAGGTGCATCGTATATTTTGTACACCATCCTGCCAAGATGACAGCCTGATGTGGCCCGGCCAAACTGGGTGGGTAGACCCTGACAGTCTCCCAAAGGGGCATGGATGTATCTTCCATACTATGGGGCTCGTGCCTGAAAAAGTGACCATAATCGAGCAGGGTCATAGAGAAGAATCCAAAGGTCCTTTTTTGGGTGACCGATTTCCTTTAATGAAAACATACTAACACAGAACCACATCTCCATGGAAAATTTCTTGCAAAAGATACTTCAAGCAAATTTATTACATTTAACCACAAAATTTGACTTGTTTTAAAAATCCACAACATCTAAACATTACACGAAATCTTAATATCCCATTTTCTCCACTTGACAAAAAACAAATTATGTGAACGGCCCACATGTTGGTGCTAACACGGCAGAACTGCCCAACATGATGAAGGGGACTCGAACTGTACCCAAATCGGGCAATACTGAAAAAACCAAACTAGTTTGTCTCCTCATAGTCAGAATGAAAGTCTAATATATTTAGAATTCACGGCCCATACAAGGGTCAATTTCCTCATATCCATTATAATTTTAATACAAACGGAACTATGAACTCCCAACTGCAACCTCTTAAGTATTGTTTAGTACCATGGTTTTTTAGTCGACGAGCAAGACTCATGGTCGACTAGTCGACATGAGTAGTTTAGCAATAGGTACTATAAAATTACCATATTATATGCATAACTGTCTATAACTATATACTTATTAATAGTCTATAATACAAACCTGGGCATCTCCATACAATTTTGGCTAGATCTTGGGGCGACGGCGGCCAAGGGAGAGGGCCGCGAGCGCCAAGCCGTCAAAACCGTTTTAGTACAAATTATAGCTATCGTACTTTATCGAGAATATAGGAGCACTGCCTATTCTATTAGAAGAAAATAGTTGTCAAGATAATTAGGAAGAAAAGGAGAAACAAGATTTCAAAGGACACAAGTCCCGACCTGGCAATCGACGAAAACAACAAACCAACGCAAAACATACACACCATGCAAAACAAGATAAGAAAATCGCGTCGTGCATTCCACCCACCCAATACCCGGCAAGTCATTCTGCGGTGGCCCCTGTCTAGAGAGGGGTGTGATGATCCCGTGAGCCTCTCTACAGAGTGAATACTTCATGTTTCGTCCAAAGTACCTCACGACTTTGAAGCAGCCAGAGCTACCATGTTGTATTCCAAACAAAGCTAAGCGACACGACCATCGGTCGGCACAAACACGGAGAAGACCCAGCCAAGATAGTTGAAGTTTTTTGTCTGATGTCACTCATTCCGAACTTGGAAGAAGAGTGTACACTTAACCACGCGAACACAACATCGCATCTTGTGTCTAGATGGAGTGCTTCGTGAACTCAAAAAAATATTCTAGGGAGTTTAACAGATTTAGCAAAAAACAGAGCTAGAACTAATTACATCAGATCAATCAGGCCGACCAAATAAGCCAATGATGGAAACTCGTGCAGAGGATGCGTATGTATATATAGGTCAACTAAAGCCTGAGAGGTTGGCATCAAACTACCGAGGTTATATCATCGTTAGGCGGGCCTTGAATGTAGCCTAGGAGCGAATCTTCAGCCCATGTGACCCACCGCCTGTCGAGCTGAATGATGCCAAGCACGCCGCTCCTCGAGGATTCTAATAGTTGGGTTCACCTCGGGTGCGTTGCGATCTCTTTTGGCAAAGACACGCGCGTTGAATCCACCACCTGGTGGTTACCACCTTTTCGATCCGTCGAGAAATTCCCCTTCGAAACATCTCCAGCTGGAACAGAATCGCCGTCAAGACCGGTTTGTCGCCTATTAGGAGGAATAAAAGTCTACAATATTTAGAAGTCACGACCAAATAAGGGCCGATCACTCCATATCTATCATAATTTTAATCCAAATGGAAGTATGAACTCATAATTCCAAACTCTTAATTACAATGCAATACAAATTGTAGTTGTCATATTTTTTACAAGAAACACGATAGGAGCATTGCATATTCACATAGAAGAGAATAGTTTTCATGGTAATTAGGAAAACAAGGCGAAGACAAGAGAGGTGGGATGATCTCGAATTCTCGATAGTCTCTCCATAGAATGCGGACGCATCTTTCATACTCCGGGGTAGGTCCAAAGTGACTTAGGATTAGACCCAGTCCATGGCCGACGCTGCCACGCTCTTGGCCGTCCCGCAGCAGCGGCAGCTGCTAAGCTAGATCGCGCCGGCACGGACCTGCGGCTGCTCACGCAGTGGTCAAGCCTCAAGGAGGAGGACCTTCTGGTACACGACTAGAAGTAATGTGCCGGTTTCACGCACGACACTGGTATTACCCGGGGTGTTTAAAAAAAGGATGACCACTCATGCTATGTATCCTATTAGGGCTTTTCAGCAAGTGACCGTACTTTTTTCGAGAAGATAGGAGCACTGCCTATTAACATAGAATAAAATAGTTTTCCCCACAATTAGGAAAACACACGAAACAACATTTCAAAGGCCAATGATTCCCCAACCTAACAAATCGACAAAAACAACAAACAAACACACCACATCCCTCTATATATAAAGGAAGGACATGACCTCCCCCTCTCCAGCGCGCCACGTCGCCCTTTTTCTTCTGGCCGTCCGATCGGCGAAATGGACGGCCAGGATCGAGCCACGTCGTCCCAATCGACCGGTACTGTTTCTAGCAATAGTACACACCAAAGCGCATCAATCAATGGTTTCCACCCGGTGACCCTTCCCGCACGCTTTTTGGCGCACAAACTTGCAAAAACCCCCCGCCAAGGACTATTTTGTGAATCGCGAAAACCCCAAGGACCTGCGTGCAAAACCTTGCTCAGATCCCCCCTCGGACTCTCTCTCTCCCGCGATCCGGAGGTCGCCGGCGTCGCCGACCCCTCGCGCCGCCGCGATGCTCCACGCCGCTCAAATCGAAAGCCACGGGCGGCTCCGCCGTCGTCGCATCTCCTTCCTCGCCCACTCGCTCGTGTCGGGACGCCGCGAGGTCGCCGGAATCGAAGCCGCCGCGTCCACACGCTGTCGCGGCCGCTCCGGCGACCCAAAAAGGGCGGCGCCGCCACCTACGGGCGCGCGCGCCCGCGCGCGTCGGATGCGAGCCCAGACGCGTCCCAGAACGCGGTGGCGCGGCCTCGCCGTGCTTCACGCCGCCGTGGCAGTGAGCCCTATCCATTGCTGACGTCATCGCGACGTCAGCGTGGGCCCCAATTATCAGTTTCTTTTTCTTTTCGAAATAATTCCCAGGAAATAATAAATTGCTTACATGTGGGCCCTACTAATTTGTACAGATTTCAGAAATAAATAATGAAAATATATCAAAATATCACAAAAAAAACTCACCACTTATGGCATATGATATAAATTCAAATTTAAATATTTTCAAATTTTAAACGACTTTCAAATGTCACCTTTTTTTAAGTAAAAAAAATCCAAATCTAAATAACTTCCCAAACTGAACAATTATAAAAATCTGAACAATTTTAAACCACAACCTTTTTTGCATTTCAATAATTTTCAAACCTAAACAATAATTTTCAAACCTAAACGATTTCTGAATGTGTATATTTTCAAATTTGAATCTTACCACACAACCTCGACATACAAATTTGAATATTTTCAAAATTAAAATACCTTCCAAACCTAGCCATCATATATAAACATGTAAATAATTTAAATCTAAATAACTTCCCAATTTGAACAACTCCCAAAATATAAACAATCTTTTAAAACATAAACTTTATACCAACTTCATTAATTTCCAAATATTAAAAAAATTAAATGCCAACATTTCAACAATTTACGAATCTAAATTTTTTAAAAAAAATTATGATACATTAAAATCCGAACAACTTTTGAATGTGGACGTTTACAAATTTAAATTTTCTACTCCACGGTATTTACAAATATGACAAATAAATCAACATGAACACAAAAAAAAATTGCTCACTACTTATAGCATATGATCAAATTCAAATTTGAATACTTCAAAATTTTGAATGCCTTTCAAAACTAAAAGAAGAAATCACATATGAATAACTTCTCACTTTTAACAATTTAAAATTTCAACAACTTACAAATCTAAAAAAAATTACGATACATTAAAATCTGGCATCTTTTGAATGTGAACATTTCCAAATTTAAATTTTTTACACCACCATAATTACAAATGTGACAAAAAAATCAACATGAACACAAAAAAAAAAAATTGCTCACTACTTACAGCATATGATCAAACTTCAAATTTAAATACTTCAAAATTTTGAATGCCTTTCAAAACTAAAAGAAGAAATCACATATGAATAACTTCTCACTATTAACAATTTACCATTACAACAATTTACAAATCTAAACTTTTTAAAAAAAAAATCGATACATTAAAATCTAAACAACTTTTGAATATGGACATTTTCAAATTTAATTTTTTTACACCACGATATTTACAAATGTGACAAATAGATCATCATGAAAGAAAAAAAATTGCTCACTACTTATAGCGTATGATCAAACTTCAAATTTAAATACTTCAAAATTTTGAATGCCTTTCAGAACTAAACATTTCATAAACGTAATTACAATTCAAATATGAATATCTTCCAATTTCAACAACTTTTCAAATTTGACCAATTTATGAATGTAAACTTTTCCCAGTTTCAACAGATCTAAATCTGAACAACTTTAAAATGCAAACATTTTCAAATTTGAATTTTCCATACCACGTTATTTCTTCTTCTAAACTACTTCCGAAATATGAACAATTTTTAACCGTAAACTTTCTTTGCATTTCAATAATTTCAAAAACTGCACGATTTTCAAATGCGAACATTTTCAAATTTGAGTTTTACCCCACGTACATGGCATATACATTTGAATACTCCAAAAAATTAAATGCCTTTCAAATCTATCCATTTTATAAACGTGAAAAGAATTTCAAATCTGAATAACTCTCCATTTTGATTAAATTTCGAAATCTAAACAATTTTTAAACGTAAACTTTCTTCGTACTTCAAAAAAAATTCAAATCTCCACAACTTTTACATATCACCATTTTCAAATTTGAATTTCACCAAACAGTGCTAAATGCTACAAAATCAATAACTTTAAATATGTCCACCGAAAAAATATAAAAAATATATCAAAATCAACTCAAAAAAAAGGGCTGACTATTTATACATATAATCAAAATTCAAATTCAAATATTTTAGAAATTTAAATGTCCTTTAAATCTGAATATTTAAAAATTGAATGCCACGTAAACACAAAAAAAAATGCTGACTATTTATGGCGTACGATCAAATTTCAATTTTAAATTACAGAAAATGCTGCAAATTGTAAAATTCATATCTTATTTAATCCGTATTTCAAAAAAACAAATAACATACCAAAATTTGCACGAAAAGTAAAATATTTACAACTAACACATTTCCATGCATGATTAAACAACTTCAAATAATTTTAATTACATGAACTAACATAAGCTTTCTAAATTAATTATAGAGCTTATGGAAATGACATTTGTTAGCCAATCCAACTCCATTTAAATTGATCTTCATGATCTAAAGTTTATTGTTGTATCTTAATCCAACGATGTGGCATATTTTTTGAAATAAGTACTATTACTCGCTCATTTCTTTTTGGTGCTGATCAAAATTTTCATCCAATTCAGTTCAAATTCCGCATTTTGCAATGTATTTACTACTTACTTACTGACTTAGGAAATTCAAAGCATCACCTAAGGATTACACTTACTTACATTCACTACTATTATATTTTCCTTTTATATCAGTATGCAATTTAAATATTCCCTAAATTGTATTTCATATTCATCACCTAAGGATTACACTTACTACTACATTCACTACTATTATATTTTCCTTTTATATCAGTATGCAATTTAAATATTCCCTAAATTGTATTTCATATTTTGTTGTTTTTTTTTCCGTACCCCACGCAAATTTTTGTTGCTACTTTAACTTAAAGAACAGTTGCTCCCTATCCATGTAAAATTAAAACTTGAAGGGATGATTTTACAACGATTTCCTGACAACAATTGTTCAACAATACTTATTCCGCTAAGATAAATTTAAAATGGAATTTGTTTTCCGTATTTTTCAACTGTACACAAAAATTGATCTTTATCCGGCAAGATATTGTTTTAGGGTATTTAAACAATTTTCCAAAAACTATTAAATGATGCATATTTCAAATTTACAAATGCCTTTCAGATCTAATCATTTTGCAAACGTGAAAAGAATTCAAATGTAAACAACTTCCAAAATGTACCAACTTTTTTCAAATCTAAACAATTAATAAATGTATTTTTTTTGAATTCCAACAGTTTTAAAATCCGAACAATTTTTTTTAATGCAAACATTTTCACATATATGAATTTTAACGCACGAGCGCGGCGTGTCGACGCGCCATCTTACCTAGTACACACTAACACACCAAGCAAAAGCAGAGAAGAAAATCTTTGGTGGCATCGTGTGCATTCCACGCACCCTCCACCGAGAAAGTCTTTATTGTGTGTCGACTCCAAGATAGCACACCGTAACTCTAATCTAGCTTGTCTACGTCCAGAGAGGGGTGTGATGATCCCGAGAGACTCTCAACATAGTGCGGACTCTAGGTTTCATATTAAGTACCATCGGACTCGCTTGCACCTCCCGTGCTCGATGCTGATAGTACGGCCTTCCAAGTGAGTCTCTACCATTTTGTGTTGTAGACAAATCTAAGTAACATGGCCGTCCCTCAGCAGCGGCACCCGCTGAGTCAGATCGCCGCCAGCGGCACGCACCGGCTGCTGCTCAAGCAGTGGCTCAAGGAGGAGTGATAGGTCCTAAGCTAAAACGCAACGCGATCTGGTGGATGATTTGGGTGGAATTTTACTGGAGCGCTCCGCTCTCAACTATTCCCCTGCCTGACTACGAACAGATAAGAACGCGTACACAGGAGAGAAACAGAGTTTTGCTATGCGCTATCTTCTTTATTTCCGGCGCTTGCCTTTTATACCAGGTTTAATACTACTGCTACGACACAACCAACAGGTCTGAACTATGTTACAGAAAATAAAAGAAACTAAAAACGACAACTAGATTAATTGTTAACATTCTCTCCCTTAATCTTGTTGTCATCAGGTCACTTCCTTCACACCAATGGCACTCCTCAGCTCCTGAAACTTTGCCCTCCCGAGCGACTTGGTTAGGATGTCTGCCAATTGATCATCTGTACTGACATGACTGGTGTTCACTTTCCCAGCCTCCACACACTCCCGCACGAAATGATATCTGATGTCAATGTGTTTACTGCGGTCATGAAAAACTGGGTTCTTACTGAGTGAAATAGCAGATTGATTGTCCACCTTCAGTTCCACTTTGGCTGGCTCCGAGTCTAGTATCTCTGCCAGCAATCTTGCCAACCAAATACCCTGACAAGCACCTGAAGTAGCTGCCATATATTCAGCCTCACAAGACGAGATGGCAACCACCTTTTGCTTCTGTGATACCCATGAAATTGGACTTGAACCAAGGTAGAACAACAGACCTGTGGTGCTCTTCCTGTCGTCCACATCTCCTGCATGGTCACTATCACAGTAGCCAACTAACTGCAGTTTCCTTCCCTTCTCATAGAAACACCCAAACTTCAGTGTCCCCTTGATGTATCTGAGGATGTGTTTTACTGCAGTCATATGCTCTGCTGTTGGTTGCTCCATGTACCTACTTACAAGACCAACAGAGTAGCACAGGTCAGGCCTTGTGTGCAGCAGATATCTGAGACTGCCCACCACACTTCGAAAGTTAGTGCAATCAACTGCTGGGGCCTTGCTCATCTTGCTCAACTTCAGACGAGGTTCCATTGGAGTTTGACTTGAGTTGCAATCTTTCATTCCACATTTCTCCAAAATTCTTGATGCATAGGCGGATTGATTCAGATAAATACCTTGAGGAGTTTGCTTTACCTCAATTCCCAGGTAATAACTCAGTAGCCCGAGATCGCTCATACTGAACAATGATTTCATCTGAACCTTGAAGGCTTCAATGTCAGCAACATTTCTTCCAGTAATAACTAAATCATCCACGTACACACCGACTAACAGTGCTGCACCCCTTTTGTTTCGCTTGTAGAGAGCTGGCTCTGATGGACACTTCTCAAAACCGAAATTGATTAGTGTCCTATCTAGTTTAGCATTCCATGCCCTAGGTGCCTGTCTGAGCCCATATAAGGCCTTATGCAGCTTAAGCACCTTGTGCTCCTCTCCCTTAACAACGAAACCTGACGGCTGTGCAACATATACCTCTTCCTCGAGTTCACCGTTGAGAAATGCAGATTTTACATCCATGTGGTGAATTTCCCAGCCCTCATTTGCTGCTAGTGCTAGGAGCAGTCTCACGGTTTCCATCCTTGCAACAGGTGCGAAAACTTCGTCAAAATCAATTCCTTGACGCTGCACGTACCCCTTCGCAACTAGCCGAGCTTTGTGTTTCACCACATTTCCAGATGAGTCCTTCTTAAGCTTATAGACCCATTTTAACCCAATTGGTTTTTGTCCTTTCGGCAACTCACACATCTTCCATGTATTGTTACTGACAATAGAATCCATCTCTTCCTTCATAGCTCTCTGCCAACATGCTTGTTTCTCAGCTTCAGCAAATGTACTTGGCTCCCCGGTGCCAAGCAAGCAGAGCCCAGAATAGGGCATGTCAATCTCTGATGAATCATCATAGATGTCATTCAGAGACCTTTTTCCTTGTGGCCCTTCAGATGGTTCAGTCCAAGGACTTTCAGAAGTGTCCATGGATACCGGTGTTTGCTGCACCGGTGTACCAATCGAGGGTGTGTCCTCCTCAGTGTCTCTGGCTTGACATGTCCTCACTGCAGTCTGAGGTGTTGTGGGTGTTACTGCCACTTCACCTTCCTCAGTGATAGGACTCGCTTCAACGTCTGCACCCCATGCCGGATAATGAACAGTGAACGTGGCTTCCTCGCTGCTAGCAGTGGCTGCACCTTCTTGCCAATCCCAGCACCTGTCCTCTTCAAAGACCACGTCTCGAGACACAACAAGCTTCCTCTTTGATGGGTCATACAAACGGTAAGCTTTTGACCCCTGTTCGTACCCGATAAAAATCATCTGTGAACTTCTGTCAGAGAGCTTGTTCATTCCTGGACCGGTGCGCTTCACATGAGCTACGCATCCAAACGTGCGCAGGTGTTGCACATTCGGTTTCCTCCCGTGCCAGGCTTGATAGGGCGTCATTCCACGCACACTCTTGGTCAGAGATCGATTCAATAGGTAGACTGCAGTAGCAACAGCCTCCCCCCAGAATTTTGCAGGCATACCCATGCTTTTTAGCAAACTCCTAGCCATCCCGACCACTGTCTGATTCCTCCTCTCCACCACACCATTCTGCTGTGGTGTATATGGTGCCGTGAGATAGTGTTTGATTCCTCGATCTTCACAGTAGCTGACAAAGGAATTTGAGGTGAACTCCCCACCACGATCAGTTCTTATGGCTGCAAGTTTCAGATTCTTTTCTGTCTCTGCTGCGGCCTGAATTTTCCTGAGTGCACCGAGAGCTTCATCCTTTGTACTGAGCAGGGCCACCCACATGAAACGTGAGTAGTCATCAACAAGGAGGAAAAAGTATCGCTTCCCTCCAGGTGTAGCTGGTTCGATAGGCCCACATAGATCACCATGAACAAGCTGCAGCTGTTGAGTTGCACGGTAGCCTGTCTGAGCAGGAAAAGGAAGGCGACGCTGTTTTGCGACCATACAGCCATCACACACCTGCTCAACTTGCTCCAAGACTGGCATTCCTTCAACCATGCCTTCTGTTGCAAGTGTCTTGAGAGAACGGAAGTTGACATGCCCGTATCTCATGTGCCACAGCCAGGATGTTTCCTTCGCGTGAGCCAGCAGGCAAACAGGTTCAGTTTTCTGAATATTCAGGATATACATCCGGTTGCGTGTCCTGGGCACACGGGCTAGAACTTTCCTCTGCCTATCCCACAGTGTCATCACTCCATCTTCTCCAGCGTACTTGCAGCCATTCTCCTCCAGCTGCCCGAGACTGATGATATTATTCTTCAATCTCGGAATGAAGTACACCTCTGACAGCACACGATGTTCTCCGGTGAGGCACTGCATTAGTACTGAGCCACGTCCACGGATTTCCACTGCTGATCCATCACCGAACCGAACCTTGCCTTTCACAGACATGTCTAATTCTGCAAATTTATCAGGATCTCCCGTCATATGATTGCTGGCTCCCGTATCTAGATACCACGAAAAATCGCGAGTACCCGAGAGCTTGGGCACGATGTTCTCCTCGTTCAGGAAGACTTGTTCTGACAGAGTGTCACTCTGTTCCGTCAGCTCACATGTTTCCAGCATGAGGAGATCCGCATCTTCATCTTCCTTCTGAACAAGATTAGCTTTCCCCTTCTTGGCATCGGGACAATCTGACTGGAAATGGCCCTTTTCATTGCAGTTGTAGCAACGCACCTTTGCAATGTCAAACTTCCCCTTTTTCTTCCGCTTCCCACGATCACTGTCAGACTTCTTCCCTGCATTGATGCGATCAGTTTTGCCCCCCGATTTCTGTCCGGTAGCACTACCAGAACTGCTTGCACCACCGTGCCCTTTCTTGCCCTCCATCAGTTGCTCCAGTGCTCGTGTCACGAGCATGAGCTGGTCATCCCTGCCGGCGCTACTGCGTCGCCGACCGCGCTGCCCGCTCTCATAAGCAGACAGCCTCCCGATGGCCTCTGATACAGGCATCTTTGACAGATCGCCCCACTGCTCTATGGTGTTCACCACGTCTGCAAATCTGTCGGGCACAGCATTGAAAAGAACTTCGATGACATATTCATCCTCGATTTTCTCACCTAGTGATCGAATCTCGGCGACGAGCGTTGTCAATTTCTGCCCGAACGCCACGACGGTCTCACCGTCGTTCATCTGCAGCCGATCCAGCTCACGCTTCAGCTGCTTGACTCGCGCCTTCTTCACACGGTCCTCGCCGACCCGCATCCGCCGGATCGCTTCCCAGGCCTCTGCCGCGGTCTCGTATTCCGCGATGGCCATGACCATGTCATCAGGGAGAGACTGCGAGAGCGCGGCGAACGCGTCCTCGTCCCTGGTCTGGTTGAACTCCGATTTTCCGTCGACCGCTGACCAGCAACCGAGGGTGCGCATAATGATGCGCATCTTGACAGCCCACACGCTGTAGTTGGTCTCGGTGAGCTGCGGATAGTGCACCGGCACCCCACCGCGCGACGGAGCCCTGACGACGAGCGCACCATCGCTCGTATCTGCGTCAGGATCGTCCGCCTTCTTTGACGGGGACTGCTTCTCGCCGATCTTCGACATAGCACTCCGACCCGCTGCTGCAACGCCACCAACTGCTCCGCCACCAAATCGCCTCCAGCCCTAGGGCTCTGATACCAAATGACAGGTCCTAAGCTAAAACGCAACGCGATCTGGTGGATGATTTGGGTGGAATTTTACTGGAGCGCTCCGCTCTCAACTATTCCCCTGCCTGACTACGAACAGATAAGAACGCGTACACAGGAGAGAAACAGAGTTTTGCTATGCGCTATCTTCTTTATTTCCGGCGCTTGCCTTTTATACCAGGTTTAATACTACTGCTACGACACAACCAACAGGTCTGAACTATGTTACAGAAAATAAAAGAAACTAAAAACGACAACTAGATTAATTGTTAACAAGGAGGACCTGCTGGCCCGCCGCGTTGCGCTCCGGGAGGCCCGCCTCGACGGCACCCGCAAGGAGATCGCCTTCCTCTACTGCGCCTTCTTCGTCTTCCACGCCGCCTCCGTCCTTGTCCTCTTCCTCTCCGCCCCCGCCTCTTCCTCCCTCAGCTCCGACACGCTGTCGTGCCGGCGGTCGTGGATTCCCTGCGTCGTGTCGCTGGAAGGTGCGCCGCCGAGCTCAAGCTCAAGGGGCTCGAGTTCGACCTGCTCAAGGAGGTAAACGCGCTGCGCAGGCCAAGACCTCCGCGTCGAGGCCAAGGGACACGCCGCCGCCGCCGCCGACGGCCCCAGGAGCTGGCCGGGACGGAGCTGCATGCATGGTACTGGTGTCAGCTGACACCAATGGATTTTGAAAATCATTTGTTAATTTTGTACTAATCACTGTCAGTTAGTACAAATGACACCAGTGCTACAACGCTGACCCCATCAAATTATTTTTCTAGCTTCGTCCCACCTCCCCGTCTTCGCCTTGGTCGGCGCTGCATGTGGCGTCCTCGTGCTCACCAGGTTTCTGCTCTGAAAATAGCCCATGAGGCCGCGTGATCTGATCACTGCCGTGCTTAGGACTTTGATTGCTGGATCGATGGAAGCTCCCTGTTGCTGTTCGTTCCCCCTGCAGAACTATTTGTTCTGCTGTTCATTTGCTGCAGAACTATTTGCTCTGCGAATTTGAAATCTGTAATAAGGGAAAAATATTTGTTGCATATTAAAATGATTTAAAATGTAATAGGGGTAAATATAAAATTTTGAGGTTTATATGCAAACATGTTTTCTCAATATAGGTGTCAATTCTATGTTTTTAGTTTCGCTTCTAAACAGCAGTTGAGATACATTATTGGGATTTTTTTCATTGAAGAATATTCACATTTCAGTTTAGATTTTTTTTCTGTTTCAACGAATTAGGGAAGAAACCTGAATACGGTATGAAAGAACACGAGAAAGCACGCGCAAACAAAGAAATATCGCCCAGTAATGGAGAAAAAACGCAATGCTCGCAATAAACTGCAAGTGAATGACGACGGAATACCATACCAACCAACCGTTCAAATAAATGGGGCGCGTACAAAAAAAGTTGAACAAAGTGGTTCAAGGACCGTCACTCCTATCCAGAGGGCTACGCGCAAGGACAGAGGGAAGGGGGACGAGCAGGGGCTAAGCCCCCCCTAACAATGGTCATTTACTTAAATTTTCTTCATGCATATGTTCATGGTAAGCACATCTTATAGCATTTCGCCACCCCCATGTCCTCTCCGCCCCCTCTATACATGATTCCTGGCTCCGTCCCAGGCTACGCGCAGCTTCCATTGTTACATGCAACTCGGATGTTCGTTTCCAATACGCGTGGGATCACACCTTTCAAGCCAGTACAATTGCAGTAGAAGCAGACTTAAAACATAGCCCATAAAAGAATTTTTAACCCAGTTGAGCTGACATTTTGTGTTTCAAACAAAAATTGACCACTTATTGTGCAACCGCCGTGGAACCCAATGATAGCCAACCACGCCCCTAGCTTGAGAATTCCGACCTTTTTTGGGTTGCTTAGTGATCTCTTTAGATACAAACATAATCACGTGAAACCGCAATCTACGAGCACTTATGACAATTTAATTAACATTTTGGTCTTATTTTGAGAAATCGAGAATTTAGAGCTAATCTCAAGACATTATCTAAATATCTTGTTTCTCCATTTGACACAAAAATTGATGTGGGTGGTCCACATGTTGGCGTTGAGTTGGCCAAACAAATATCCATATGATAAAGGGGAATCGAACCACACGATAAAGGGACTCGAACCACACCCAAATCAGGCAATACTGGATTGAGCCGAACTTGCTTGTCACCTCTTATGTGGGTGTATGATGTCGCAAGTGCAACCTCGTACAATGCCATGCAAATTGTATCCACCATAGTTTCTTGACAAAGACGACATGACTAGTGGCTTTCATAGATGAAAATACTTACTCGATTAATTAGAAAATCCAAAAAAAAACAAGATAGAAAGGACATGAAGCCCCATTATCGACAAATAGAAATGGCAAAAAATGTGCATCGCGGACACGTTAACAAACCAAGAAAATGCTAAAAGAGAGTCGCATTGTATCTTTGGTACACCCTCCGCCCGATATGATGATTTAACATGGCGCGTATAAAAAGAGAGGGGTGTGAAAACCCCGATAGGCTCCCGTAGGAGCATGGATGTCTTTTCCATTCTCTTTAAGTAAGCTTGAAAAAGTCATCTGGCATGTTCACGGTGTTGCTCGGTGCTCTACGTTAGCAGGTGAAGGTTTCATTTTCGATGACCCTTCATTCCAAGTAAAACTGCAATGTCTTGTCGGACAAACAATGGCACGCAACACGGCCGCTGGTGGGCACCATCACTCAGCATTACACGTTAAAGAAGTAAAGGTATTTTTCCGACACCGCTCATTCCAAAGTTCAAAAAAGTATGAGTATGTTACCGCGCGCACACGACATGGCAGTATTTTGTGAATTATGCATGGGTCTAGCAAAACTCTGATGATTTTAGCAACATGCCGCAAAGGTAGAATAAATTACATCAGATGCACCATAGGGTGTATTCGTAAGGGCTGTACCAAATAAACATAAGATATGAAACATTATGTACAGAGTTCTCCTTATATATATGCAAAATATAAACTTAAGGGTGGGCATCCAATTTCCAAGGTTGTACAATGAGAACATGGACTAGGTTAAATATTTCAATTTTTGAATGTGACAGGCTCATGAGACAAAGTAAATAATAAATGTAACAAGTGGAGAAGGTACAAGTAGTCCTTGTGGTAAGCTCTTCTAGCTAATCAATCGTGTCTACCTTTTTTCTAGCTAGTCTTTTGCAGCGGATCCGGTTTACTTGTCGAAGGCTTGGATTGTTTTAAAATTGTATTTCATATTGGTAACATATGAAAACCATGAGTACCATACGAACAAAATTAGTAAGACTATAACTTAGTAGACGTAATTAATTAGCATACTATCTTGTTTGTTTATTACTTAAAGAACCGTCCCTCCCAAATTTAGTTTAAAATAAAAATGAGGGAATAGAGTTACCCGTGTCAATTATTACAAAATAAGGTTTTACATTTGTTTTTACAAAAAGTTGTTTTCTGATTGGTGCACAACCCCAACTGAATATCAGGCCTCACTGCCGTAGGTGAAGTACTGTCACCGATATCTCCACACATAACATAAACTAAGCAAAAGGAAACCACAGTAGCACCACACTAGCAGTTACGACTGAAAGGCCAGGAGATACTGATGGCTCTTATGTCAAGTTCGAGACTGATTTGCATTATTAGATTTGGGGTTTTAGATGAGTTGTAGACGATACTTCGCAAGCCGCTCTGTGTATACGATTTCATTTGATGGGCTTTTTGTCCACGTAAAAACTTTATACGAGATGGTGCCAAGTATGATGTTTGGTGATTTGCAGTAGCGTCCTCGGCTTGTGGGGGACGGCTTCACCGTGTGTCTACATATTTTGTGGGGCTCGGCTCGAGGTATAGGGTGAAAACTATAGGTTGAACCATCATTGGGTGTACCGAGGAAAAAAGGCCAGCACAAATCGGTAGAACGGCGAAAATCTCAGTAAAACCCCACTCTAACATACAAGGACTCAATCCACACTAGGATATATATTATCAGCAAACATCCACATCAAGAAATTAGAAAATGCACTACCACATAAACATGATCATGTCACGCGGTATGTCACCCAAAATCTCGGTGCACATCTTCGATTGAGGTTGCTCAACTTAGCTCAGCCATGGCAACAGATTGCCAACGGCTCAACTATTCACCTCGCTGCCTGCCCCATAGCTGAGCAAGTCATTATGGGGTGGCCCGTACAGAGAGAGTCATGATGATTCCACGTGCCTCTAAGCAGTGTGCGGACTACAGAGGTTACGTCCAAAGTGTCTCACAACTCGCATATGGTTGAAATACTCAATGCAGTCAGTATGCCTTTCCAAGTGAATCCCTCCGATGATGTGGTTCAAACAAAGCTAAATGACACAACCACCGGTGGCTACAAACTCTTAGCAAGTGACCTGAGATAAGTTGAAGGTGTTTTTCTGATACCACTCATTCCGAACATCGACGATAGTGCGCACTCCCTCCGTTCCAAATTAATTGACTTCCATTTGTCCACATGTGGATGTATCTATACGTGTAACATGTCTAGATACATCCATGTGTGGACAAATGGAAGTCAATTATACATCCATGTGTGGACAAATGGAAGTCAATTAATTTGGAACGGAGGGAGTACATGCGACCACGCGAACGCAGCATCACATCACGTTTCTAGGTGGAGTACTTCGCGAACTCTTTGTGGTCTAGGGGAGTTCACATGTTTCAGCAACAAAAGCAGGGCTTGAAGAAATTTCATGAGATGGATCATGGCAGAGCGTGTGTCTTTAGTGAGGGCTGTACCAAACCGAGGAGACATGAAAAATCACATCGAGGGTGCGTGCGTATATGTAGGCCAACTTTTTTCGTTTTGACAGGATATAGGACAACTAAATCCCGAGAGGTTTTTTCTTGAGATGAACTAAAGCACGAGAGGTTTTTTTTTTCTTTTTTTTAGGGGAAGAAGTCCGAGAGGTGGACACACTACCTACGCTGTACGATCCAGATGTGGGCTTTGAATAAAGCCTTCGAGCGAATCTTCAGCCCATATGGCCGTCGTGCAGCATGTACACACCACCGCCGAGCGGAATGATGGCCAGCCACGCCGCTCCACCATGATTCCGACCGTTGGGTTGGCCTCGGGCGCGCGGCGATCTCTTTCGGCAAAGCCACGCGCACTCCACCGCCCCGACCGTTACAACCTTCGATCCGCCCAGAAATTCGCCTTCAAAACCTCTCCACGCAGAACAGAACCACCGTCCCTGCAAAGAAAATCCACCGCGAGACATCCCTACACGGAGAAGAATCCATCCACCGCTACCCAGTCCATGGCCGACGCCGCCGCGCTCGTGGCCGTCCCACAGCAGCGGCACCCGCTGAGCCAGATCGCAGCGAGCGGCACGCACCGGCTGCTGCTCAAGCAGTGGCTCAAGGAGGAGGATCTGCTCGCCCGCCGCGTCGCCCTCCGGGAGACCCGCCTCGACGGCGCCCGCAAGGAGATCGCATTCCTCTACTGCGCCTTCTTCGCCTTCCACGCCGCCTCCGTCCTCATCCTCTTCCTCTCCGCCTCCACCTCCTCCTCTGTAGCCGACGCGTCGTCATCTGTGTCGTGCCGGCGGTCATGGATCCCGTGCCTCGTCTCGCTGCTCTCCTCCTTGGCCATGCTGTGGGCGCTGCGGTACAAGGCGGACACGGAGGCCGTCCTCGAGCGGGTGCTGGCGCGGGAGCAGGAGGACGCCGCGCTTCTCGGCAGGTGCGTCGCCGAGCTCAAGCGCAAGGGCCTCGACTTCGACCTGCTCAGGAGGTGGACGCGCTGCGCAGGGCCAAGACCCTCCGGGTTGAGGCCAAGGGCGGCGCCGCCGGCGCCGACGGGCCCAGGCGCTGGCCCGCCAGGGACCTCCCTGTCTTCGCGCTCTTCGGCGCCGCTTGCGGCGTCCTCGTGCTCACCAGGTTCCTGCTCTGCAACAATTAGCCAAATGGGGCGCGCGATCTGATCCATTCCGTGCGTGCGACTTCGATTGCTGGATCGATGGATTAGCCTACTGCAGCTGTTCATTCCCCACCTGCAGAACTATTTGTTCTGCGAATTTTGATGTTTCTGTAATAAGGAAGAAATATATTTGATGCATTAGATTTTGTTCTGCTTGTGGATGTACCAGAGAGCAGATTCAGCCTCTCAAACGTCAGTGTTATATGACCATTAATGAAGATACTTAATCCCATTTCATTGCCTATGAGTCACTCATCCTGTCTCATGATCCTTCTATATTTGTGATAGCTCTGTCCATCATGCTTCGTTCTGTTATTTCTTAGCTCTAAACGTATCAGCAATTCAGCATTCGCTGGTTCTGAACTTCTGAACGTTGGAGGGAATGTGCAAAATAAGTGGCTAAGAAGAGTTGGTGAATGATTTTTCGTTGTTGTTTAGTTATCCAATTCACTCTGTACCGATCGAGCATGTCATGGTAAACTTAATTAACACGGAAGCTAAGGAAAATCATTGCTCAAGAAACCAGTTTTGCTTTGTAGGCAAGTGGCAGCTCTACTCTAGTTCCTGCTTTGCGATAGCCAGGATGACGCGATCGCGGGACGCGTGATCCCTTCAGTGTTCAGGACTCTGGATAGATGAAGCTTACTGCTGTTGCAGAGAGCAAATTTACCCTGATTGTAATAAGGAACAATGTTTTTTATGCATTACATTTTGTTTGTGTTTCTGTTGATTGTAACAGAGAGCAAATTTACCCTCTCAAACGTTAGTGTTAGTATGACCATGAATGCAGAAACCAGTTTTGTTTTATAGGCAAGTGCCAGCTCTACTCTAGTAGATGAACATTACTTATGATAGATGAACATTACTTTTATGATACATGAATATTTAACTTGTTTTTTATTTAGTTATTATAGTAGGGAGTCATTTTCATTGTTTTTGTCTTAGCTGTCAAAATTAGTTTCGCTTGCCTTGGACATGTTTTCGCTGCGCGCCTCTATGATAAACGAAATGGCAGTAGGACTTAATCTTGCTACAATTTTAGTTTCCTTTTCCATATTTTTTATACATGAATTGTTTTCCCATAACTATGTATGCACTTGAAAAAATGAACATTTTCTATTCATACCATGGACATATTTTTTAACATATAGGTATGCCTTTTTTATACACTGCAATTCAAATTGTATCCACCATACTTTTCCTGACAAAAAAATAAGCAACACATATTCACATATAAAGAATAAAATACTTCCTTGGTTAATTTGGGAAAGTAGATAAAAACAAGATACAAAGGGCATGAAGCCCCATCATTGACAGAAACGGCAAAGAAACCGGCATCGCATACACCCTATCACGCCATGAAAAAGCTAGAGAAGAAAACACAAGTTCCATTGTATATTTCGTACCCCGTCCCGAGATGACAGTTTAGCGTGGCCTAGAGACGGGTGGAAAGACTCAAAAGGCTCCCGAGGGAGCACGGTCAGCATGGATGTATTTTCCATACTCTTTCAAGTGCGTCCCAAGATGTATTTTCCATACTCTTTCGAGTGCGTGCCCTAGTCCAGCACAATCATGATATTCCAGCCGATGAATTTTTCATCATAGACACTCCTTCGATTCAAGTACAGCTTCTCGCATAATCTGGTGCAAGCAAAGGCAAACACGGACACCGGTGGGCATAGTATCTCAGCACCACATGCAAGCTAAGTCAAATGTGTTTTTCCGATACCACTCATTCCAAAGTTCAAAGAAGTATATGTATGATACCACGCCATGCAACATGGCATGTTCTTTCTAAACTGAGTATTCCGTGAATTGTCTACGGTCTAGTGAAAGATTGACGGTTTGAGAAACATGCAGAAGAGGTGGAACAAATTTCCACATACCCACCACTACGTGTGTGTTCGTAAGGGATGTACCAAATGAATAGAGGAGATTAAAGTTATGTAGAGAGTGCCTTAATATATACTCCCTCCGTTTTTTAATATAAGATATTTTAGCATTTGTCCACATGCACATGTACACAAATGTATGTAGACATGTATTAGTGTGCATGTTCATTCACTTTAGTATGTATCTAGACAACATGTGCAACACCTAAAACATCTTATATTAAAAAACGAAGGGAGTATAGGACAAAACTAAAACCATTAGGGCTTGTTTGATTCACAGGGTAGGAAACTCAAAGGATTAGGAAAGGAATAGGAAAGGGAAATGATGACAGGTGTAATCCTTGCCTCGTGCCTTGTGCACAGGAATAAAAACATGAGGTGTGAGTGAATTGTTTCTTCCTCCAAGTTTTGCATTGCAATTAGGATGTACGGGAAAATTCCTTTGGTTTTCCTTTGAGTCATTCATGTGAATCAAACGAGTGAATAGTGCCATCTCCTGATTTTTTCCTATTCCTCTACTTTTCCTCCATAGTTCCTACAAATCAAACGAGCCCTTAGAGGGGTGGCATCCAACCTCCAATGTTGTCTGGTCGTGGCGCGGGCCTTGAATAGGGCATGAGAAGGAATCTTTTGTCCACGTGGCTACGGGCAGCGTGCACCAACCGCCTAGCCATGGGCCAGGTCTATCGGAAGATTTAACGAGGAAAGTATCTATCGGGTTCACTTCAAAATAAATATTATGGTAGCCTCACGAGACAAAGTAATTAAGAAATGTATGCAGTTGAAAAAAGTACAAGTAGTAATTTATGATAAGATCTGCCAAGGTCAGTCAAGTGAGCATATATACAAATATATGATGGTGTGCACATTTACAACGTGTGAATCCATCACACGTGCATATCACATGGTCATTAATAGCCGGCCGATAGAATCCATACGTGGAAATAGCCTTTTGCACGTTGTCTTCATGTCACATTGCAACACCTTCTTGCTAGAAGATATTTTCTGCCTTTATTCTAGATAGTATTTTGCAGCTGATCCAGTTTACTCGTTGAAGGATTGGATAGTTATAAAATCATATTTTATGTGAGCTTGTGAAAGTCTTGATTGTTATAATAGTATTTTGAGAATCATATCAACAAAAAATTATCAGATTATAACTTCGTAGACGAAATAAATTAGCATACTATCTTGTTTGCTTATTAAATTAAGGAGCTCTCACCTGCCCAATTAAATTTAAAATAAAACCAAAGGAATACAATTATCCGTGCTAATGGTATCAAATACAGTTTTCTAAATTTTTACAAAAGAAGGTTCATTAATCCGTGCACAACCGAAACTTAATGTCAAGCCTCGCAACCGTAGGTGAAATAATCTCACCCATATCTTAACACATATCATAGACTAAGCTAAAGCAAACCATGAACACATCTTTTGTGGTCATCTTCTATGCAATGGTCTTGTCCATTAATACGGGCTCTGGCACACCGCCAGAACCCCCCCCCCCCCCCCCCCCCCCCCCCCCCCCCCCCCCCCCCCCCCCCCCCCCCCCCCCCCCCACCGAGAACATGTGTAGAGGTATCAAACTTTGAATTCTACCAAATCCATCATGTAAATTTAAATGTTTCTCAAAATTTCCAAACAAATTTGTGAGTATACACAAAGAAATATAAAGACAAATCCAACATGAATAGGGTCACACAAAAACCCACAAATAACACTATTTATATATCAATTTGTCCTTTCTTTCTATGTGTATATTTAGAATTCGGCTCAGAAAATTTTAGGGACTGTAAATACACATTTTGTGAACATAGACAGTTTTGTTTCGAATTTTTTAAAAAATTGTAAATTTAAATTTTGAGTTTGGTATCATGATATCATTTGAAGGGTGCTATCACTAGATATATTATCCTCACTCAACCATGTGAAGCCTAGTCATCGGACCCTATCCCTAGTGCCTATTAAAATTAACGCCACCACTGGCGGCTAGCTAACTAGCTTTACCATGCTGCTCGTCCGAGACAATCACCTGACTTCCGCATGCCAATCCAGTATATAAAATAGTTTTCCGCACAATTAGGAAAACACACGAAACAAGATTTCAAAGGCCAATGATTCCCCGACCTAACAAATCGACGAAAACAACAAACAAACACACCAGATACACACTAACACACCAAGCAAAAGCATATAAGAAAATCGCGTTGGCATCATCTGCATTCCACGCACCCTCCAACGAGCAAGTCATTATTGTGTGTGCACTCCGAATTTGCACACACTAACTCTGTTCCAACTTGTCTACGTCCAGAGAGGGATGTGATGATCCCGAGAGACTCTGAACATAGTGCAGACTCCAAGTTCCATACTAAGTACCATCTAATCCGCTTGCACACCACTTGCTCGATGCTGATAGTATGCCCTTCACAGTGAGTCTCTGCCATTTTGTGTTGTAAACAAATCCAAGTGACACAGGTCAGGACAAACTCGTAGATGGTGAATTTCAAGAGGTTGAAGTTGCTTTTCTGGTGCCACTCACTCCAAACATGGAAGAAATGTGTACATGTGACCAAATGGCTAAACACAACTTCGCATATAGTGTCTAGATGACTAGATGGAGTACTGTCTATGGTTTAGAAGAATTTAACAGTTCCCGCAACAAAAGCAGGGTTGGAACAAATTACATCAGATCGAGAATGGGAAGGCGTGTATATTCCTACGGTTGTACTGTACCAAACAAGTCCACCTGTTGTGTTTATAGGCCAACTCAACCCCGATAGGTGGGCATTCAGATACCGATGATGTACTAGGTTTCAAAAAAAAAACTTACTGATGATGTAATGTGGATAGGTGGGCCTTCAATGTAGCTTGCCAGCAAATCTTCAGCTCATGTGGCGTCCTAGCCGAATGATTCACCCTGTAAATGGGAACGCTCACGGCGGCCCACCTTCGCCCCACCTGTGCCCATAAAGTCTAATTGGGATGTCGCTATCTGTTTATCTAAACCGTTCATGCTAACCGGCGTTCACTTCGCCCAATTAAAGCCACCAACTCGCCAGCTTCAGAACCCACCTTCGTTAGGCAAGTAGACAAAGAAAGGAGCAGCCGGCTTCGTTGACCTCAGTCATATAACAGCTTCGTCATGTACACAAGAAAAGGCATTCTTTACACGCAAACTGAGTTCAGAAGATAACTGAGTTCAGAAGAACTGGTATATGCATGCAAGCAAATGCAGTTCAGAAACAACAAATATATATAGTTCAGAAACAACAAATGCAGTTCCAATTCGACATTAATCTTAAACCCGGCGTAGCTTAGAAGAACTAGCACCATTTTTGCCATACATTTTTGTACATCGACTAGCACCATCAGGTCCAAACATCAAACAAACAGAGAGATAAAATTCGAAATCATATTCCAGAACATAAACTTGGTGAAATACTGACACATCATAATCTCAAACAAACAGAGATACAAACAGCAACTCCAAACAGCAAGTATCAGAGACATGCAAACATAGGTATCTCCAGGTAATCTTGATCATTTCAAGTATCAACACAACAGCTACCAAAGTTCAACGATTAAACAGAAGAATTTGATCGCCACACCATCCGACTCTTTCTTCTTCTGGAGCTTTCTCATACAGAACTCATGTTCGTTGCACTCAAGATTGTAGGCGTGAGGGTGATCAAGTAGGCGCGATATCTTATTTGCTACTTCCTGGAATTTTTACAAGCAGTTTTTCATTTCCATGTCACGTCAATATGCTCCAACAGTATACTTACTTAATTGACAACTGAATTTATATCCCTGTTCTGACCAAGATGGACAATTGGATGATGAATAGTACCACTTTTGACAGCCCATGAATAATACCAGGACATGAATCGATGGACACATCTGAATAAACAACACAAGCACAACCACACAAGTAAGAAGAGAAGAGGTTACACTGCCACATACCCAAGAGAAAATGTGTCCATAGATGGCTGCAAAGGTGCACCTGCTGAAATTTCTTGGAATCTCTGGAGTAAAAAATAGGACTCCATCAAATGACAAACAGAATAAAAAGCAAGAAGACCACAAGATGAATATTTCCAGGATGTTATATAGACAATATTGCTGAAACCATAAGGTAGTATGTACTTACATGCGAGTCTCATCCAGTCCTCCAAACACATCAATACCTCCACGGTTTCAGCAGATAGGCTACTCCTACTCTGCTGCGCTCAAAAAACAAATATATGGCCGAATGATATACCCAGCCACGCGCACCGCGCTCCTCCCCGACCGTTACCACCTTCGATTCCGCTCAGAAATTCCCCTTCGAAACTCTCCACGCGGAACAGAACAGAATCGCCATCCCTGTCAATCGAATCCACCGCTAGACATCCTACTACATGGAGAAGGAGTTCATCCGTCGATCGAAGGCATGGCCGACGCCGCCGCGCTCGTGGTCGTCCCGCAGCAGCGGCACCCGCTGAGCCAGATAGCGGCGAGCGGCACGCACCGGCTGCTGCTCAAGCAGTGGCTAAAGGAGGAGGACCTGCTGGCCCGCCGCGTCGCGCAACGGGAGGCCCGCCTCGACGGCGCCCGCAAGGAGATCGCCTTCCTCCACTGCGCCTTCTTCGCCTTCCACGCCGCCTCCGTCCTCATCCTCTTCCTCTCCTCCTCCGCCTCCCTCAACTTCGACACGACGTTGTTGTGCCGGCGGTCGTGGATCCCCTGCCTCGTCTCGCTGCTCTCCTCCCTGGCCATGCTGTGGGCGCTGCGGTACAAGGCGGATACGGAGGCCGTCCTGGAGCGTGTGCTGGCGCGGGAGCAGGAGGACGCCACGCTGCTAGGCAGGTGCGTCACCGAGATTGCACATAACACCAGGGTTTGGTGCTGTTGTTGCGCAGAACACAGAATCAAAACCTCTTTTGCAGCAAACCCCAGTTTTTGGTCTAATACGTTGCACCTAGCCCAAAAAGTTGATTTATCCTCTTAATAGGTATCTAACATGTGGTCACATGGCACTGTACCGTATTTGTGTACCGTATACCACAATTATACCACGTTTTATTAAAAAAGCGCATATACAAAATATTTGGGCAATATAGACCTTTATCCACGGGCTCGTTTATGCCAGTATGATTTTCATATAAGTAACTTCAGAAAACTAGCTAGTTCAAATTTGCAACGCGGATTTGGTGCTATAGATAAATTAAAAATTGTGGTTGTATAAAGTTGCAAAAATCCCCTATTTTGTCCCAAATTTTGTCTTTTTGTGTACCCTAAACTACAACGTATTTTTAAATGAAATTTTCTGCGTACGTAGAAAACCTATAAATGTATCTGCATATTTTTTGGGAGACAAAAGTGCGATTTTTTATTTTTTTTACAGTCAAGTTTTTTTTAAAGAATGTCGTATAATTGTGGTATAGGGTATACAAATACGATACAGTGTCATGGGATCACATGTTAGATACCTATTAAGAGTCTAAATCAACGTTTTGGGCTAGGTGCAACGTATTAGACCAAAAACTGGGGTTTGCTGCAAAAGAGGTTTTGATTATGTGTTCTGCGCAACAATAGCACCAAACCCTGGTGTTATGTGCAATTTTCTCCGCTGCGCAGGGCCAAGGCCCTGCGCGTCGAGGCCAAGGGCGGCGCCGCCGCCGATGGCCCCAGGCGCTGGCCCGCCAGGGACCTCCCCGTCTTCGCGCTCTTCGGCGCCGCATGCGGCGTCCTCGTGCTCACCAGGTTCCTCCTCTGCAACAATTAGCCCCCATGTGGCCGCGTGATCTGCTCACGAGTTCGATTGCTAGATCGATGGAAGCTTCCTGCTGTGCTCTGTTCGTTCCCCACCTGCAGAACTGTTTGTTCTGCGAATTTTGATGTTTGTGTAATAAGGAAGAAATATATTTGATGCCTAAGATTTTGCACTGTTTGTGGATGTACCAGAGAGCAGATTCACCCTCTCAAACTTCAGTGTTAGATGACCATGAATGATTATACTTAATCCCGTTTCATTGCTTAGATTAATCATGTCGAATGATCCTTGTATATTTGTGATAGTTCTGTCCGTCTAGATTCGTTCTGCTGTTTCTTAGCAGCAAACGTATTAGCAATTCAGCATTGGCTAGTCTGAACTTCTGAACGTTGAGGGGGATGTGCAAGAGAAGTGGCTAGGAAGAGTTCGAGAATGATTCCTCGTTACCAAGTTCCAGACTGGTTGTTCACTCATCTAGTTCACTTTGTAACCATCGAGGAAGTCACGGTAAACTTAACAAAAAATACTAAAGAAAATCATTCCTCAAGAAACCAGTTCTATTTATAGGCAAGTACCATATCCACTCTAGTTCCTGCTCTGCAGTTAACCAGGACGACGCCGGATGGCGTGACCCCTTCCGTGTTCAGGACTCTGGATTGATGAAGCTTACTGCTGTTCGTTCCCCCTTGCACAACTGTTTGTTCTGCGAAATTATCATGATTGTAATAAGGAACAATAGTTAATGCATAACGTTTTGCGCGTGTTTCTGTTGACTGACAGAGGGCAAATTTTACCCTCTCAAACTTCAGTGTTTATGGCCATGAAGATACGTCTAATCATGTTTGATTGCCTATAATTAATTTATTCTGCCTCATGGTCCTTGTGAAGGATTGCGATAGTTCTGTCCATCTAGCTTCCTTCTGCCATTTTAAACATATCAGAATGCAATCTAAAGGGGGAAACAAGTACTAAAGTTACTAAGTTAGCTGGTTCTATCAGTTGTCCAATTTGGAAAATTTGGGGGAAATGTTCAAAATAAACCTGGCGCACAAGTCATACTAAACCTTAACACCAGATCTAAGAAGAACCGTTTTTCAAGAAACCGATTCTATTTTTTATATAAGCAGGGCAATGCCAGCTCAACTCTAGTCGAGTCTCCTCCTTCTTGCTTGTCTCTTAACCTGAAACTCTTCCATTCTATCCAGCTTAAGATGCATGCCTACAAAACAAGCGAGCCCTTTTATATATAAGAAATCTGTTCTTTGAGCATGTGTCGTAAGAAACATATGGAATCTATTGAGAAACATATGTGTCGTTTCCACCTTTTTGCGGTAGTACGTGTGGGCTCGAGCTTATTGGGTAGTTTTCTTGCCCTATTCCCATAGAAGAAAATAGTTGTTCTAGTAATTAGGAGAAAAACTTATTGTGGGATTCAACTTTTCAGGTGTTTTTCCGTGTTGAAAACCCAATCATACCCACCCATGCCTATTCCCATAGAAAAAATAGTTGCCCTGATAATTAGGAAAAAAACTTATTGTGGGATTCAACTTTTGAGGCAGTTTTCTTTCGTAGAAGACGGGAGCACTGCCTATTCACATAGAAGAAAATAGTTGTCGAGATAATTAGGGAAAAAAGGTGAAACAAGATTTCAAAGCGAACAAAGTCCCGACATGACAAATCGATGAAAACAACAAAACAAAAGCACCAGATACACACTAACGCACAACGCAAAAGCAGAGAACAAAATCTTGGTGGCATCGTGAATTCCATCCACCCTTCACCGAGCAAGTCATTCTATGGTGGCCCCCGTCCAGAGAGGGGTGTGACGATCCCGTGAGCCTCTCTATAGAATGCGGACTCTAGGTTACGTCCAAAGTGCGTCGTGGCTTTCCAGCAGTCATAGCTTTTCATGCCGACGGTATGCCCTTCCAAGTGAATCTGTACCATGCTTTATTGCAAACTAAGCTAAGTGTCGTGGCCATCGGTCGGCACAATCACTTAGAAGATGATAGCCTACAAGTTGAAGTTGTTTTTCTGATGCAACTCATTCTGAACTTGGAAGAAGCATGCGACCGCAACATCGCATCGTTTGTGTAGATGGTGTACTTCTTGAATTGTCCATGTCCTCGTCAGAGTTTGACAGTTTCAACAATAAAACAGAGTTCGAACAAATTACATCAAATCGATCATGGCATGGCGTGTGTTTGTGAGGGTTGTGTCAAATGAATATTCAGATTAAGCAAATGTTCATATCTAAAAATGATTCATAATTTGAAAACTTTCATATTTGAAAAATATTCAGATTTCCAAATGTTCAAATTTGAAAATTGTTCAGGTTTAAAAATTTCGGGTTTAAATATAAAATTCGAAAAAGTAAGGACAAAAAAAAAGAGAACCAAGGAAAACAAAAACGTGTGGCACATTTTTTTCAACTGACAGGTTAGCTTGCTCCCTAGTATTACCTCTACATCATGATTCCAAACTCTGTGAGTAAGTTGAGTGCTTTAGATTTTGAGTTCGTTGTGGACAGAGTGTTGAAACTGCTGGAAGCATGGGAAGGTTCCCAAATTCTCTTCCAACTCTGCAATTAGCCAAGACGAAGCTGGATGGATGAAACCTTACTATTGTTCGGCCCTGCAAAATTGTTTGTTCTGTGAATTTTGTTGATGTTTGTAATAAGGAAAAATATTTGATTGAGTTGGATTTTTGTGTACTCCTGTTTGTATTTTTATTAGAGAGAAAATGTACCCTCTCAAAATTTCATTGTTATGATATCATGAAGATACGTGAATCCCATTTTATTGCCTGCACTTAAATCGATACTCTCATGTGAATGATTCTTCAACAGCTGGCTAAGAAGAGTTCAGGAATGATTCTTCATCGCCAAGTGCCAGATTGTCTAGTAGTCATCCAGTTCACCTTGTATCGAGGAAGTACTGTATTTATAAACTTAACCCAAGAGAGAGAATAATAATTCTTCAATGAACCAGTTCTATTTTACAGGCACTGTCAGCTCAACTTTTTTTCGATCAAAGGGGCAAAATACCTCCAGTTTCATTGAAACCGACAGTTCGAATACATAAGGTTTGAAGCCATCAGCTCCTCAAAATTAATAGTCCCTCCGTCCCAAAATATAATTATAAGGCGTGTGATTGTTGTGTTAGTCTTTGATACTCGACTTTCACAACTTATATATACTAAAATATATGGATTGAGAATCTATAAATGGTATCGTTGGTTCACCTTGCAAAATTCTTTCATTTCATATAATATCATTATACTAATTTGTGGACATATTATAAGTATAAATCATAGTCAAACTTGTACGTCGTTAACCAGCGAAAATTAAGGGCAGACTTATATTTTGGGAAGGAGGGAGTAGTAAATAAGACGAGAATAGAGCTGACTTGCTCATGTCCCTGAAAAGATAACCTACTGAACTACTGTACATCTTCTACTGCATTCACTCTTTGTACATCAGCAACACGTTCGACCTGAACGTTTTACTTAATCAAAAGTGGAAAAATGACAAAAAAAATCCAGGCTGTCTCGAGAAACTACACTCCAGGCAACTCTTTCTTATCTTTCCAAACAAAGCACCATCTGCCCCCATCCCTGGCGCCTGTGGATGATCACAGTAGCCACAAACACCAGCAGAACCCTCAACCTGCCGTTTTCTGAGACCTGATTTATGCAACCAACCCAGAAAGATAGATAATGAGCTAATTGGTAAATTAATGTGGTCGGATCCTGTATAAGTATACCCTCAAAACATGCTCTGTTTCTGGCATGCCAGATCGCAACTACTCCCACTGCAATGTATTTCTGAATGTTAACAGGAAACGTCTCAAACCAGGAAGGTAAATCATCTACAGTTTTAGGAGTATGTTTAGAACGAAAAGAATAGGTAGCAACACTCCACAAATATCTAGCTACTGAACAATGAAAAAGCAAATGATCTATTGTCTCATTTTCTGAACAAATAAAGAACATCTTTTCTAAAAATACTTCTCCTACACTGTTAGCTCAACTCTAGTTCATATCTTGTGAATATGTTCTCCTCCTTTTTGTGCAACTACACCTGAAACTCTTCCATCACCTATTTTATGTAGGCACTGCCAGATGAACTCTAGGTCTGAGCATTGTGGGGAATGCGCAAAGGAAGTGGCTAAGAAGAATTCAACAATGATTTTTCATTACCAGGAGCAAGATTATTCAACGGTGATCGAGGAAGTGAAGGTAAAGTTGCCACAAAAGCTAAGAAGAATCACTCTTCAAGAAACCAGTTCTATCTTATAGGCAGTGCCAGATAGTTCCTGTCTTCTGAATCTATTCTCCTCCTTTTCCTTGCCTTTTTCACCTGAAAATCTTTCATCACAAGCCACATTCTGTCCAGCTTCAGAAGTGGTTAACTGATTGCAAGTTCCACCGCATCTATTTGCACTTCTTATATAATAAAAAAAAGTGATTACGAATTATCACACCACAGGTCGCCACACAGAACACAAGCAACACATTACTCAACAATTTACATGAGAACACAGTACAATCGAACCCAACAACACCAAGATCAACAACACAAGGTTCTCGATCTTGCTCCATCCGAGGTGCTCGATTGATCAGACGCTTTCATGCCCCTCTTTCTTCACCGGGTACGGTCCCGGAGAGTGCCCAGCCACGCCGGGTGGCGGCATGGGCGACCGATACACGCCACTACTTGCCAAAAAACTTGTGGCATGGAAGTTGGACACACCACAGCTACCAAATGGTTAGTGGCGTGCGAGAAGAACGACACGCCACCGACACATTACGCCGTCGATGGGCACGAGGGTCCCGCGTACTAGTGGTGTGTCACACCAATCAAAACGTCTCTGGTACACCATTAGAAGTGATGTGCCAGTTCCACGCACAACACTGGTCTTACCAGGGCGCGTTTTCAAAAAGGATGGCAACTCATCCTATGTATACTATAAGGGTTTTTCTGCAAGTGATCGTACTTTTTTCGAGAAGACAGGAGTACTACCTATTCACATAGAATAAAAAAGTTTTCCGAGTAAATAGTAAAACATGTGAAACAAGATTTCAAAGGCCAATGATTCTCGACCTGAAAAATCGACGAAAACAACAAACAAACACACCAAATACACACTAACACACGAAGCAAAAGCAGAGAAGAAATCGTGGTGGCATCGTGTGCATTCCGCGCACCCTCAACCGAGCAAGTCATTATTGTGCGTGGACTCCCATATGGCACACAATAACTTTGTTCCAGCTTGTCTACGTCCAGAGAGGGGTGTGATGATCCCGAGAGACTCTCAACATAGTGCGGACTCCAGGTTTCATACTAAATACCACCGAACTCGCTTGTAGACACTGTGCTCGATGCTGATAGTATGGCCTTCCAAGTGAATCTGTACCATTCTGTGTTGCAAACAAACCTAAGTAACACGACCACAGGTCGGCCCAAACTCCTAGATGGTGGACGTAGACTGGTCAAAGGTGCTTTTCTGGTGCCACTCACTCCGAACATGGAAGAAATGCGTACATGTGACCATGGGAGCGCAACATGGCATCTCGTGTCTAGATGGAGTACTGTCTATGGTTCAGGGAGAATTTAACAGTTTCAGCAACAAAAGCAGGACTAGAACAAATTACACCAGATCGATCACGACAAGGCGTGTGTATACGAAATCACTAGAAAAATGGTTTCCTTTGCGAAGAGAACCCAGCGGACCATCTTGTGGTGACAAGTGTCGTCTTCTCCTTCGTGCGGTACCAACAGTTGCATGCATGTTCGCCAAGTGTCACAACCATATTGAAAGTGGGGAGCAGGAGAGAGAAAGGGACACGGGAGGTGGGAGGTGGGAGGGCAACTTTTTCCCTTTTATTTTTCAAAACCGAAACTTCAAAACAAAATATCTTGAGAACCCTTTATCCCATTTTTGAGCTCCTCACGTCGAGATCTTCAAATCTAAATCTCATGTTGATAGGTTTCGACAAACTTTTTTTATATACTATCGGTTATGTATAGTTGTACAATCTGTGTTTATATAGTTGTACAACATGTATCTGTACAAACTGTGTCTGCGTAGTTGTACAACATCTGGCTGTATAGTTGTACAACTTGTGTCTGTATAACATGTGTCGGTACAACCCGTGTCTGTCTAGTTGTACAACATGTGTTATATGGTTGTACAAGCTGTGTCTGTATAGTTGTACAAACTGTGTCTGTACAAATTATGTCTGCGTAGTTGTACAACCTGTGGCTGTATAGTTGTACAACCTGTGTTTGTCTAGTTGTACAATATATGTCTGTTTAGTTGTACAACATGTGTTTGTACCACTAGTGTCTGTCTAGTTATACAACATATTAGTTGTACAACCTATTAGTTGTATAATTTGTGTCTGTGTAGTTATACAATATGTACATCTAGTAACAACATAGTTTGTACTCCCTCCAGCTATATAGTTATACACATTTTTGTACACCATGCTGCGTTTTCTTGTACTCGGTACTACGTGTTGTCTATAGGAAATGTACAACGATCGATCTCGGTGCGGGACCAGCTGTACGTGTGCGGGGCTTTGTACGTGATCGATCTGGCGAACGGAAGGAATCGATCTCGCCAGCTCGCGTGCATTACGCGCATAGGGACGCTTCGTACAAGCGTGGCCATCTTGCGCGGCGTACGCGTGGGGGCTCGTGTCTGCCGCTTCGCACGACCACGTCCAGTCTGTAGCAGCGGTGACCAATTTTGATTTTCCCACCTCGCAAAGGCTCACCACGTGGCGCTCGTAGCAATCTCGTGTTCCCTTTGCGAATTTTGTAGTCGCACCCGTGTGTATATATAAGATGAAATCACGTGAGTGAATCTTCAGCCCATCGGTAGTTGGATGCCCACCTGCTGTATATATAGGCCAACTCAAGCCCGAGAGGTGGGGCATTCAGATACCGATGCTGTACTAGCGATTGGTGGGCCTTGTAGCCTGCGAGCGAATCTTCAGCACATAGAAAAAAATGTGGCGAGCGTGCTGCCACCACCTCCCCTGACCCAGTCCATGGCCGACGCCGCCGCGCTCGTGGCCGTCCCGCAGCAGCGGCACCCGCTGAGCCAGATCGCGGCGAGCGGCACGCACCGCCTGCTGCTCAAGCAGTGGCTCAAGGAGGAGGACCTGCTGGCCCGCCGCGTCGCGCTCAGGAGATTTCCTTCCTCTACTGCGCCTTCTTCGCCATCCACGCCGCCTCCGTTCTCATCCTCTTCCTCTCCTCCTCCGCCTCCCTCGACTCCGACACGACGCTGTCATGCCGGCGGTCTTGGATCCCGTGCCTCGTCTCGCTGCTCTCCTCCTAGAGCGGGTGCTGGCGCGGGAGCAGGAGGACGCCGCGCTGCTCGGCCGGTGCGTCGCTGAGCTCAAGCGCAAGGACCTCGACTTCGACCTGCTCAAGGAGGTCGATGCGCTGCACAGGGCCAAGACCCTCCGCGTCGAGGCCAAGGGACCTCCCCGTCTTCGCCCTCTTCGGCGCCGCATGTGGCGTCCTCGTGCTCACGACTTCGATTGCTGGATCGATGGAAGATTACTGCTGTTGTTCCTGCTCTGCAACAATTAACCAATTTGGGCCGCGCGATCTGATCCATTCCCTGCTTACGACTTCGATTGCTGGATCGATGGAAGATTACTGCTGCTGTTCCTTCCTCACCTGCAGAACTGTTTGTTCTGCGAATTTTGATGTTCGTGTAATAAGGAAAAATATTCTATGCCTTACATTTTGTTCTGTTTGTGGTTGTACCAGAGAGTAAATTTACAATCTCAAAATCAAACGTCAGTGTCTGTATGACCTTGAATCGAGATACTTAATCCCGTTTCGTTGCCTACGACTGATTAATCATGTCGAATGATCCTTGTATATTTGCGATAGTTCTGTCCGTCTAGATTCGCTCTGCTGTTTCTGCAAATGTATCAGCAATTCAGCATTGGCTAGTCTGAACTTCTGAACGTTGGGGGGAATGTGCAAGATAAGTGGCTAGAGAGAGTTCACGAATGATTCCTCGTTACCAAGTGCCAGACTGGTTGTTACTTATCTAGTTCAGTTTGTATCGATCAAGGAAGTCACGTTAAACTTAACAAAAAATGCTAAAGAAAATCATTCCTCAAGAAACCAGTTTTATTTTACAGGCAAGTGCCAGATCTATTCTGTAAAAAAGATGGACCTATCCAATGTGTAATCACCTGGTGAGTTTTTAAAACTACTTAATCTATCAATCTGTCTTTTTTGTTAGTTTTCATCATGGAAATTTCATATGTATTTTGTTCATGTAACTTCATTTTCACTAATGAAATGCGTGGTTGATCTAAAAAAAATTAGCGAAGACACGGTTGCCAAGTAACATCCATATCTGGTTACGTATATCCACTTCTGACCAGGAGGAACCAAGATATCAATGTGCCTGTGTTTCCGGTTAAGAAACAAATGTTACTTGCATCTTATATAGTCACCAAAGCATGTCGAGAAACACTACGATATAACTTCCTTAGACCACTTTGTGTACTCAACCTCTTGGAGTTTGTTTATTTGGCCACCCACCCATGTTCAATTCTCTAGTACTATCTGTATCTTGGTCTCTAAGTATTAGTCTACTCACGCTCTTCACGCAGGAGTACAAATAAGGTTCCCCTCCATCTCATCTCATTTCTTCCTTAATATACTAGCATGGCATGAAATTCTCCACAGCACTCTCCTGGATTGCCCAACCTAGCTAGTGGGCACGTGTAAGCTTAAATCGGATGATAAAAAGCACACTATTTGGAATGAGGGGCATTAGGAAAACTATAGAAGCAAGTCTCACACCCAGGGCTTTCTTTTTCCTTCCACGTGGAAGATCAAAAGTTCAATGAAGTACCTCCGCCTGATCTGCTTCTCCTTCCCGTCATATCACGATGCAATGAACTATTGATGATTGATGTTTCGACAACGGTGGCAGTTTTGAGAAGCATGCATAACATATTCAGTTTCTTTTCGTGACATCCATGCATATATACCGCCCAACATGCACAACAGATATCTGTACTCTGCACATGATCCAGAAAAATATACATATATTATGATGGTGAAACCATAATGAAAGAAACGGGTAGGGAATGCAAACACATAGTGCTGATGTTCGTTCCCCACCTGCAGAACTATTTGTTCTGCGAATTTTGATGTTTGTGTAACAAACAAGAAATATATTTGATGCCTTAGATTTTGTTCTGTTTTTGGATGTACCAGAGAGCAGATTCACCCTCTCAAACTTCAGTGTTATATGACCACGAATGAAAATACTTGATCTTGTTTCATTGCCTACGACTGATTCATCCCATCTCATGATCCTTGCATTAGCAATTCAGCATTGGCTAGTTCTGAACTTCTGAACGTTGGGGGGATGTGTAAAGTAAGTGGATAAGAATGATCCTTCGAGTTACCAAGTGCCAGACTGGTTGTTTACTTATCCAATTCACTTTGTATTGATCGACGGTAAACTTGACAAAAAAAGCTAAGGAAAATCATTCCTCAAGAAACCGGTTTTCATTTTATAGGCAGCCAGCTCTACTCTAGTTCATGTTCTGCAATTAGCCAGGACGACGCCGGATCTCGTGATCCCTTCAGTGTTCAGGACTCTGGATTGGTGAAGCTTGCTGCTGTTCGTTCCGTTGTTCTGCGAATTTTGATGATTGTCATAAGAAACAAAATTTGATGCATCATATTTTGTTTGTGTTTCTGTTGATTGTAACAGAGAACAAAGTTGCCATCTCAAACTTCCAGTGTTTATGACCATGAAGATACGTCTAATCCTGTTGTATTGCCTACAATTAATTGATCCTTCTTTTATGATTTCTTAGCAGCTTAATACATCACAATTTAAATTGACCTGTTCTGAATGTTGGGGTACAAAATAAGTGCCTACAAATAATTCAAGAATGATTCTTCATTACCAGCTTCAGGTGCAAGCCTAAAGAAAATTGCAACCGAGGAGAACTCTACAGAAATGGTTAGCTCATCCCAACGGTCCTTGTGAGGATTGCGATAGTTTTGTCGTCCAGCTTCGTTCTGCTATTTCAGACATAACAGAATATCTTCGTTCTGCCATTTCAAACATACCAGAATGGAAGTTGGCCCATGTCAAAAGGGAAAAAAATATTGAAGTTGGCCGAGTTTCCGGAAACATATAAGAATTTAAGGTGGCTAGTTCTGTCAGTTGTCCAATTTGGAAAAATTGAGGGAAAATGTTCAAAATAATTTTAGTACCAAGTTGTATCGAACAAGTCATAGTAAACTTAACACCAGAGCTAAGAAGAATCATTCTTCAAGAAACCAATTCTATTTTATAGGCAGTGCCAGACTGCCAGCTCAACTCTAGTCTCTTCCTTTTTGCTTAACCTGAAACTCTTCCATTCTATCCAGCTTCAGATGCTTTAGCTGATTGCAAGTTAATTGGGAAGCATGCACAAACAAAACAACAATTGATCATCACAAATTATCACTCCTTATGATTGAAAAACACACAAACTATGATTACAAGCCATCACACCCTGCAGGTCCCCATCCACTCGCTCCAAGCAAACACCAACACAGGCAACAAATCAATCAATTTATTTACAATGGAACACATTATAATCCAACCCTACGATACCAAGATCAACACACGATTCCCCGTCTCGTTCCAGCCGAAGAGGTGGCAGGACTGGCAGCGGCATGCCGTACTACTCCTTTCGCTTGCAGAGGTAGTAGATGCCGACACAGAGCAGGATGATCAATATGACCGGCACAGAGACCACCACCACTGTCACCATTATGCTTGGAAGCGAATTAGTTGTTGAGCTGCTTTGCGTTGGGACATGCGTGGGAGGGGTTTATATATACGCGAGGAGCTTGTGGTGTGAGCTGCTGTTACAGCACACGGGTGGCCGTTGGGTTGGGGCAACAGTCGAAAGCTTGTGTCAAGTAGTGGTGGTAGAGGCGTAGAGCATGATGTTTTTCGTTTAAAACATAAGACATGACTTAGCAATGTAAGAATGTTTGATTTTTTATTTTGTGGGTGGACTTTTGTTTTTCCGATATTATTCAATACGATCCGGGCAAGCAAACACTAAAAACCATGCATGTGGGTTTGAAATTGCGGCGCATACGCTTGAGCGATGGTTTTGGGGGGAAAAGAGAAAGGACAACACGGTGTTGTTCGTGGAAAATTTAGAGAAATCGATTAGCACGCTCAAGTTGTTCCTATATTGCTATGAGGCGATGTCGGGTGTATGGATCAACTATCATAAGAGCGAGATCTTTATTTTTGGGTTGGAGCCTGAAGAACAAGAATGTGTGGCACGTCTTGTTCAGTTGTGAGGTTGGCTTGCTCCCTATAGGCTATAGCTACATCGGGATTCCAAACTCTATGGGTAAGTTGAATGCTTCAGATTTTTACTTCATGGTGGGCAAAGTGTTGGAACGGTTGGAAGCTTGGGAAGGCTCCCCAGTTATCTTCCTGCTTTGCAATTACCTAGGACGATGATGGATCGTGTGATTCCTTCCATGTTCAGGATTTCGATTGCTCGAGACAAAAGCTTACTCCTGCTCGTTCCCTGCAGAACTTTTTTTTGTGCGATTATTGATGTTTATAATGAGGAAAAAAATTGATGAGTTGGATTTTGTTTGTATTCCTGTTTGTGTTTGTATCAGAGAGCAAATGTACCCTCTCAAATTTCAATGTTATGAATTATGAGACAATGAAGATGTGCAAAATAAGTGGCTAAGAAGAATTCAGGAATGATTATTTCATTACCAAGTGCCAGTTCACCTTGTATCGAGAAAGTACTGTGTTTGTGAACTTAGCACAAGAGCGAGAAGAATCATTCTTCATTACAACCAGTATTTTATAGGCACCGCCAGCTCAACTCTAGTTCCTGTCTTCTGAATATGTTCTCCACCCTCTCTTTTTTTTTTTTTTTTGCTTGCCTTTACACCTAAAACTCTCCCATCACCTAAGCATTGCCGGCTCAACTATAGTTCCTGTCTTCTGAATCTGTTGTCCTCTTTTCTGTGCTTGCCTTTTATGGAGTAAACCTTAATTAAACTCTCACATCAAAAACTCCATTCTATCTGGCTTCAGTTCAGAACCTACGAAACCAAGATTGCAAACCAAGAGAATCACACATGGGGTTAGCTGATTGCAAGTTCGGAAGTACGCATAAACAAGACATCACAAGCCATTCCACGGCATCGATTTGCACTTCTTATAACTGAAAACATAAACTGTGATTACAAATTATCACACCATACTACCACACAGGTCACTACACACAAAGCATCACTTCAGTCAATTTACAGTACAATCCAACCCAACAACACCAAGATCAACAACCCAAGCCGAGGAACTCGGTCGATCAGACGTTCTCGGGACCCTCTGTCTTCACCGGGTACGGTCCCGGAGAGTGCCCAGCCACACCGGGCGGCGGCAACGGCGTGCCGTAGATCTGCGCTCCTACGCCTGCGCGCATCTCCTCGCGTCCCTTGTACTTGCCGAGGAAGTAGCAGCCGAATCCGAGCAGGATGGTGAAGAAGATGAAGGGCAGGGAGATCACCAGCACGAACCCCATTCTTCTTCCTCCTAGATGGCTTCAAGCTGAAAAGGTACTTCTGAGGAGAGCTCCAAGGAAGAGGAATGATTGGAAGGGAATTGTTGAGGTGCTTTGCTCTGGGAAGGGAACCTGCGTGCGTCGGGAGGGATTTTATATATCCGAGGGACATGGAAGCTCGGAGGCGAAGGAGTATGGAAGAAGGTGGCTGGAGCTGGAAGCTTGTGGAGTGTGCTGCTGTGATAGCGTACGGGTGACCGTTGAGTTCGAGCTTTAGTGAGGCAACGGTCGAATGCTTTGGGTTCTTCTGTTCGGAGGAGCGTGTTCAGCCACGTCGATGTTTAAGGTTACAAGTGTAGATCTTGGTTTTATTTTACCTTTTTTGTTTTGCGGGTAAGATTAAATTAATTGACAAAATTAGTTGTGGGCAAAGTAATAATCACTAAATAATATATGTCGGTTAGTTCTACTTCTATTCTCTGATGAGTTCTTCAGAAGTACACATCGACAGACGACAGTAAACTCCAACTTGGACATGATGCTTCTAGCTGCCGATTGTTTTGGTAAACACTACACTTTGTTTTCATTACCATTAGTCTAATTAATTAAAGAATTTGGGAATCTGTTTTCTAGAAGGAGGTAGAACATTCTCTGCCTGGAATCATTCTTTCGGGAAGGTGCACGAGGCATGATTCGTCCTCCTTTCCACCATTTTCTCCTAGAAACCTCAAGGTTTCGTGTTTAGACCATCCACTACGTGGGTTCGCTTCATAGAAAAAGATGTCAGCGTTAGGAATCGGTAGGAAAACTCTACAATGTGATGAATCGCTTGTGGGACCCACGGTGGTACCATGCAAGAATAAACAAGTAGCCATGGATGGATCTGCCACTCCTTTTTCCCTCTCTCTAGCACAGGATTCTCACATGCTGGCCCACAAATGCATGCTAGGAACCGAACCCAATTGTTGGTTCGCTTCTTCTGTCGGGTAACATGCGCCGATGCTCTACAATGTATAGAACCGAACCAAAGCGAGGAGAGAGAACGTTAGGAATCGCTTTGCATGCACATAGTGGATGGTCTTATATACCCTCAACGGCTCTAGTCTACTCACGGCCTTCACCACTTGATTTTTGTCCAAGTTGTTGCAGCTTAAGGGTTTCGGTTCACGGGAAAGGAACTCGTGACTGAAATTGCTGTTCCAGTATAATGCTCCCCACGTAGTAAATTTCAACAACATACAGGAAATGAAATGGCATGATGGGAGTCATGTGATGCTACGAAATGTGAAGTTGACACAATGTGGGCAACTAGGACAATCCACAGTTTCAATACGACAATAGTACAAGCATTTTGGGATGCCTTCTTGCGTTTACAGGCTCAGGGCATCATACGAAATCTAGTTGGGTAACACTTCATCAGCTAGAGCCACGCAGCTCGGCTAGCTAAACGATACGTCTTACAGGAAACACGGATATCTGTATTATTAACAACACGGTGGCGACAGAATCACGGATGATACAATATGAATTTGCATCCGACTGAAGCCATCAGGTGGACCAATCATCATCGATGGGTTCAGTGAGCGCGCTCGCGGAGAACATCGATCTCCACCTCGGTCGGGTCGGTTGCCTGGATCTCGTAGTGGAACCCATCAAGCTCATGCTTGATGCGGTCCTTGGAGGTGGAGTACAGCATCTTGGCACGGATGCGGGATGTGTCTGGGGACCTGGTGCAGCAAAACCAAGGGAAAGGGGGGTGCATCGATCATCAGGCATGTGCAAAAATGGTGATTTCTCAGCTATGCATACATACTGCTATCGGACAAGTCAACTTTAGTAACAGAGAACAGATTACACTACTGGCAAGCATATCCTGAAGACATGTGGACATGCACTGTCTATTCATTCTGGATACCTACAAGCATATACTATTCTAGACACATGTAGCAGAAACGCACTGTTATTCATTCTGGACAGCAATAAGCACAGATACCAGGTACAGAGAAAACAAGAACACACTATGGTGCTATAAAAAATTTCAATAATTCAATACTTAATTCATATAGAAAAATAAAGAAACCAACACCATGCTGCATAACAGGAACTTCCATGACTATTCAACAATTTATCATGTTCTAACAAAAGCTAGTTAGGACTCGGTTTTCTAAAAAAGGGTACTTAAGACGCATTGGCAGATAATTGATCAAGTTAATGCAAGCATTAACATATGGAAAAGTGACTATGAAGCTCACCAGGCAATGAAGAAAATCTTGCTTTTCTGCACATTCTCCCCAGTAACAAAGTCAAAATCATAAAGGGCATATCTGCAGTCATTTTCAGGGAGACAAGCCAGGAAATCATCATAACTCTCAGTTGTAGCCCCTGTCTTCTCCACAACAACCTGCTTTTGCTTCTCGTCAATTTTGAAGATAACATAGCGAAATGCCTTCTTCATCTGAAGCTCCAGGAATGTCGCCCTGATATCAGGAGCAACCCCCATACCAGAGGATGCATTGGACTGCAAAAGAGCACACATATGAGTAAAATCAAGGAAAACAAATACTTGGAACCAAAAATGTGTCACTGCAAACCAATAAATAGCAGTTTAACTGTTTAAGAGATAAATCGTTCAAACTGCATTGCCTCTTTTACTACGGCAGTATAAACATGTAACGTTGGACGAAACTACAGCCGTCACATTCCATGCATCAATGGGTTTGCAAAACCACATACTGGTGGCTAACACATTGCGCACAAATTCACAAAATGGGCCAGAATAACAAAACAACAGCCACATACTACCAAAACCTGTCGCTTAAAAGGAAATCAGGCACAGATGGTTTCCAGTAAACAGGAGGAAGGCCCTAAAATGATCGTCCAGGTAATTCCACATATATGCATCTATGCTCCGTTTCAACACGCAATGAATGTATCAACTCTCTCGCAGTTATTCAACCCAATACAGGATAAATCCAAGATATAAAACTTCATTAACCATGAAATGTCACATGGGCTAAGAAATGTGGTAAGTAGACAAAGAGTTACATGAATATGAATTAACAAGCTCAATTATAGAGGTGTCTTAAATCGAGACACCAATTCACAAATGGTCAATTATTCAGAAGTATTAAACAACTTGATAGACTGACAGCAAATCAGCAATACCCAGAACAGTCCAATTGATGCATCACTCTAAATATTACCTATCCAGTGGAGGTATGAATATGAGTGAGCCACACTGTAAAGAAAGGCACGCCACTGCCTTTCACTGTAAGAAGGAATTCGAACTGCTTTTAACATGGCTATCCTTCCACTCTCTGTGGGGACTCAAAATTTTAATGAACATGAAAGCATGGTCCACTTATATAAAAGAGTAGAGGTCTTATATCCAAAGGGCTTTATAAATAATGTACCAACTGGTCCAGTGCAAACAAATACAAAATTTGCAGGAGGTTCTTCCCCAGGTGAAGTGCATTTTTTCTCTGTCTTGCAAGTGGCTAATTACCAACACCCTATTCCCTGACCCCCAGAGGCCCAGACCGTCCTTTGACTCGGCGTGATACTAGATACACGGCATGATTTCTATGGCTCGCTCCTTCTTAACCCGCTTTCATTTCTATCGCTCGCACTTCTTTCCCTCCCCAGTTTCTAAGCATCCTAGTGTTTACAACAACCTACAAAACCAGTTACCAGTGTATAAATTGACTTAGGGCAATAGGGCTCATCATCAACGAGTCACTAGACATACAGATATTGCCAAAGCAAACAGATAACTGAAGAAAACAAATGAAGTACCAGACAAATCATCTGTTCAGACGCAATCCAAATGGACACTTCAGTTCAGATTAACATACTACTAATTAGTTTTCTCCAATACAAATCCCAGCACAGCCGCCAAAGCATCCCCAAGTGCATCCTCTCTCTGTCTCTGGCGGGCTCGCCGGCTAGTGCAAAAAAATCCCTCGAACTAAACAGGCGCCTGCCACCTTTCCAATACTCCCTCTCGCAAGACACGCCATCTGCTAATGTGCCCCCAAAGAGGGGAAAAACAACAGAAACCCCAATCGCGGCGAACGGAACCAACTGCGGCCAGATAACACCACCTCGGATAGATCTGCGCCGGCTAAGCACGAAGAGCTCCGGCAGATCTAAACCTCCGGGGTCGCGCGCGAGCGAATCGAACCAGACCAAAACCGCCACGAGGAACTCGCGGGGACCAAAGCAACGGGAAGAGGGATGGAGGGAGGGGGCGACTCACGGAGGTGCGCATGAAGGCCATCGGGGTCGGCGGTGGCGCCTGGTCCGCGTCGATCGCACGCGGCGGACGAGGAAAAGAGTATTCCGTTGCCGGGGCTCCTCCTCCTGTGTTCTCTTTTTTCTGCGAGAGAGCGTGTTTGTTTGGGTGTGGCGTGGAAGATTGATTCAGAACGGGCGTGCGCGTTTATACATGGTACGCCGATACGACGCGCACGCGCCTCCGGTGCGGGGGCTACGTGGCGGGTCGGGTGGGCCGGTGACAGGTGGGGTTTGGGTTCGGTGGGGATAGGGTGGACGGCGAGTTCGGATGTGGGCGGCGGTGGATCCCACGGGCCACGGCTACGATGGGTGAGCCGGGCTGATGACTGAGCAGGTGGGCCCACTGACAAGTCGTGCTGCCTTTGGCGCTCTTGACGTGTGACCTCCTCTGATTGAGGAATAAAAAAGAATAAAGTCTAAATCAAACTTTAAACTTTAAACATATATGCTTAGCTAAATCGAATTCTAAACTTTGAATCCTAGAAATCAACACAGCGAACTTTTGAATCCCCATCTACTTTGAACCTTAAGGCTGTTTAATTAGAAATTTTGCTGCATGGCAGGTCAAACCTAGTTGTTGACTTGGGCCCATACCCTCGACCTGTTCCAAATAAGAAAAAAAATGGTAATCAGCTACTCTCACCGACATACACATGGCCCACCTGTTATATTCATATTCTTTCTTTTTTTAACACCAATATGTGCTTCTCTTTCGGGCGATTGCATTCCCTATCCTAATAGCTCTCTCTCCCTCCTCTCCCGGTGGTGCGCCGCCGGCTCTCCATCTCAACACGCGCTCATGCCTGTCTGCTCCGCCATCCTCTCTCTTGGTTGTACCATGTACCTTCGCTGCTCGCTGCATCGAGCGTCGTACCCTGGCTCCGGTCGCCTCAACTGGTGCCTCACCTCCGCAATCAGCACGGCGCCGCCTCCGGTCCCCTCCTCTCTTGCTCTCCAAGTCCAGCTCCGCTCGCCTCCCTCCCTCGAGTCGCTCACACGTGCACACGCCTCCCGTGGGCAGCCTGACACCTTGACCACGTGTGCTTGTTTCCTCTCCCCACCCTAGCTCGTCCCCCTTATCCAGTTGGAGGAGATGGGGAAGCACCGCATCTGGATCCTCAGCTCAGCTCCGCTCGGTGAGGAACTGCCGCCCCGACTAGAGGACAAATCTTTCCCGTCGCGTGGTGTCCGCCTCCCCTTCATCCCGCTCACCCGATCTCAGTCCGGAGATGTCCACCGAGAACCAGATCGCCGCCCAGCTCCCCCCCCCCCCCCCAGGTGGAGATATGCTTCTGTGGGTCAGGTGCGGGCTGGGAATTCTGGAGTTGCACCTTCAGATCGAAGCAATCGGCGGGGATGAGTGCAGAAGAGAAGGCAGACAAGCAGAGCTTCTGCTGGGACATTTTCGGTTCATCTGTTTTCCTGTCATCAAAGCCGCAAGCGCGACCGCTACTCGCCCGTGTTCCTGCCGCTTCCCCCTAGACCCGTCCACCCGGAATCCAGGTTTGGTTCAGTGGGCGTGCAAAAAATTGATTAACAATGTCCATAATTGAACTCTAAAAGTTACTGATAAGTGAGAGTTGTCTGCATACCAAATATTTGTTATAAGCCGCCGCCCGTCATTGCTTCCGGCTCGTCTTGCCGCACGCTCCTGCTGCTATTCCCGGCCAGGAACTGTTGTTGCAGGCCGAGACCTGCAGGCGATTGATCGAGAGGTGGAAGAAGAACACAAGGGCTAAACTCTGACGAAACTGAATTTCAGCGCACGAACGCTTTTCTGGACTACAACCCGAGCTCAACCTCGATGGTTCTGACAGAGATTACAAGGAGGGAGGGGGCTTATAAAGCCGTGGCTCGCACACACGATCACCACGGCGCGCCCACGACGCGCACACACGCGCACACGCACCCACTCGCCCATGCCCAGCTCGCCGCAGCTCGCGCACACGACGCGCCCTAACGCAATCACCGGGCCGCCCTGCGACTGGACTTGGTCCTCCTCCTATCTAGCCAACGAAAGTAACAGACGCACACAACGCACTCACAGACACGCACTGACACGCTAGACACACACGGATACAGACGCACTCGCCATGCTCGACACGGACCGCGACCTCGGCGCACTGACGCTGGTCACCGCTAAGCTCGGGCATGGCTTACGCCAACACACTCCCCCTAAGCCATGACCTAGTAGAGGTTGGGATTGATGCCGGCGTCGCAGAGCAGCGCCTCCTCCGGCTTCTTCTCCTCCTTGTCCTTCTTCTTCTTCCTGCAGTCGCGGATGAAGTGGCCGCGGATGCCGCAGTAGTGGCACTTGCCACGCCTGCCCCAGTCCGCGTCGTCGCCGTCGTAGCCGCCGCCGCGTGCACGACGCCTCTCCTCCCACTGCGCTGCCGTGAGCAGCAGCTGATCGCCACGACGCTCGCCGCCTGTCGCTGCCTTGCGCCGCGCCGTGCGCTCCTCGAACGCCTTGAGCCGCCCGAGCACCTCGTCGAAGCTCACCGTCTCCAGATCGCAGAACTGCTCGATTCCGGCCACCGCCGTGTACAGGGCGTCAGGCACGGTGTCGAGCAGCTTCTTCACCATCTCGGCGTCGCCGAGCGTCGCGCCGAGGCTCGAGTACTTGGCTGCCATGCCGCTGATTTTCCCAGCGTAGTCGTCCAGCGCCTCGCCGTCCGCCATGATCAGGCGATCAAATTCGCCGCGGAGCGTGGACAGCCGTGCTGCCCTGACACGATCCGCGCCCACGAACCTCGCCTTGAGGCTCGCCCACACCTCCGCCGCCGTCTTCTTTGCCGCCACCTGCAGCAGGATGTCCTCGGCGAGCGCACCGAGCAGGTACGCCCTCGCCGTCTTGTTCTTCTTCGCGTCGACCGCCGCCGCCTCGTCCGCTGGAGCCACCGCCTCCCAGACGCCCTGCGTGTCGAGGTTCGCCTCGACCCTGATCGCCCACACCGTGTAGTTGTCCCCGGTGAGCATCGGACAGGGAAGCATCGCCGTGCTCCCCCCAGCGCCACCGTGCGGGATCAACGCCATCGATCGCCTCCTTACCTTGCTCTGATACCACTTGTTGTTGCAGGCCGAGACCTGCAGGCGATTGATCGAGAGGTGGAAGAAGAACACAAGGGCTAAACTCTGACGAAACTGAATTTCAGCGCACGAACGCTTTTCTGGACTACAACCCGAGCTCAACCTCGATGGTTCTAACAGAGATTACAAGGAGGGAGGGGGCTTATAAAGCCGTGGCTCGCACACACGATCACCACGGCGCGCCCACGACGCGCACACACGCGCACACGCACCCACTCGCCCATGCCCAGCTCGCCGCAGCTCGCGCACACGACGCGCCCTAACGCAATCACCGGGCCGCCCTGCGACTGGACTTGGTCCTCCTCCTATCTAGCCAACGAAAGTAACAGACGCACACAACGCACTCACAGACACGCACTGACACGCTAGACACACACGGATACAGACGCACTCGCCATGCTCGACACGGACCGCGACCTCGGCGCACTGACGCTGGTCACCGCTAAGCTCGGGCATGGCTTACGCCAACAGGAACCGCTACGCTCCTCTTTGATGCGCCAGACGCTGAACTCTTCCTGGACGCGGACATAGGCCACGAATCGCTTGACGCCCGGCCACACCAACTGGTGCACGCGCCGACGCCGCGCGTTGGTGCTGCCCAGCCGGAGTGATGAACTTGCTCAAGGCGCTAGCCTGCTGCTGCTCGTATGTGTATTGCTTCTCATTTTTCTGATTGGCATCTCTATCCTATGTGCCCCAACCAGTCCAAATAATGTGCTAAGGGTAGTTGCCGGATATGTCATGCTTTGGGAATGTCCATGCAACTAAAAATTAAAAAGAAAACCAAGTTTAGATTAAATCGTTGGGTTATTAATTAGTTAAGCAGCGGCCGAGGAGGGACAGTTAGACAAACAATATACACAACAACAAAATCAAGTTTTTTTTGTTGTAACGTCGCATTGAAATTTTTCTCTCGTTGCAACGCACGTGCAAATTCGTGGGCGACATTTAATTATTCAAAATAATAATTTAACATATATAATAATAGGTGAATCTTTTTCTGATATTTGTGTGTATTTTATATTTACTTGTGCGACATAAGCGACAATACAAAATAGCCCATGGCAACGCACGGGCATTCAACTAGTATTTATAAGTTTTTAAAACTCCGAATAAAAGAATCCAACGTGTTCTCAATGGTGTAACCTGCAAACATGCAAAATTTTAATTTAAAATATTTTATATCTGAGCTACTCAAAAAGACAAATATGTGGACTTAAGTATGTACACTTTTAAACCTTTAAAATATATTGTATAAGATTTTGTCATTTTTGTGTAGTCCATAATTAGCAAAATTTTGCATTCTTATTTTGCGTGCTTGTAGGATGCATCGTTTAGTATACCCATTGTTTTCTTCAGATTTTTAAAAAACTTGTAAATATAGTTTTAATTTTTAAAAATAAAGGAGCACTAGTTATTTGGCTCAGTTTAGTACCTTATGTAGGTGATGATATTTAGTACCTTATGCATCGTAAGTTCTTGTGTCAATGTTAACTTGTTATTTGGCTCAGTTTAGTACCTTATGTAGGTGATGATATTTTTCTTTAAATTTGCTAGTGATGACCGGTGACGTAGTTTATTTTGTACTACTGCTTATGACCTACTCCGTACTATTTACTGCACTTTTAATACTGTGCTTAATGATTTATACAAAGCTGTACGTAGTTGTTGCAAACTTGCAATCCAACCTGTAATGTACTGAACCAGCTGAGCTGAATTAATAGAAAATAATAAGACAAGGATGGTCAAGAAGACTCAAGATCGCGAAGAGAACTTCTATGACGGTTACAAAGCCGAACATATAATAAGACAAGGGATTGCTGGTCTTTTGGATAACTGTGGTCCTTTCTTATGTTCACTACAAACCAGTCAGGTGTCTCTTAAACTTGAATTCTTGATGCCTCCTATTCTCACGGAATATTAACAGTACGAAGTGTTTAATTTATCATATATCTCCATGTTTTTTAAACGGGGGCAAAATGTTTGCCCTAATCTATTAATTAAAAAAACACTAGCATCCATTGCTTTACTCATCTCGTGAGAAATGAGCGCAACCCCTTCTCTGCAACAAGCACGCCCAGTATTCACTTCATCTAATACAGCATAGACATAGCCGTGCCTGCATGGTTGTATATATGGGGCTAGGGGTTCTGCCACAAGCAAAATTAAGTTTTTACAATAATGAAAGAGGAAATCTAGCTGTCCTCTACACCAACCCAATGGCAACACGCTTAGATGCACCCAAGCGAACTTTTGTAACATGCCAAGCAAGTTGGCTTACAAAAAGAGAAGGCAAAAATCTGAAACGAACCTTGATTTCGTAGACCAAGTCTGAATCGAGCCCTAACGTCTATATCCCTGATTTTCGAACACCGTTCTCTCTAATCCTGGTTTTCCCGGTCGTTTCTAGCGAAAGCATGTTTGCCCGCTTGGTTCTGCCTACGTGACGGGGATTAGGGGACACCTGACCTGATGGTGGGCCTCTCCATTTCACTTAACTTTAACTCCATGTGGTCTTCCAAACCAAGCGGGTGGGGAACGAAATTAGGGCTTGAGGAAGACAAGAGGACAGAGACTGACTCGGGGTCGGAAGATTTTTATTATGATGAAGCTAGTGATGAAGAAGGGGAATTTTTTAGGAGGAGGACCAAGTATGTAAGATATGATTCGAAACTGAAATTCCACACTTCAAGGAGTGGTGTTTTCAGGCACAAAACAAAGGAAAGGGAGCTGCTACATCTAGTTCAGCAAAAAGGAAGGGAAGCAAGGTTGGTACTGCAGCAAGCAAGGAGCAAAAGAAGGCCAACAAGTGATCAGCAAGCAATTGGCAAAGTTGGTCCAATCTGTTTTCAAGTGTTTTTAGCTTAATCTGTTGACAAACTGATGTCCTGAACATGGTAGTTGTCATTTTGGTTTGGCATGCCTTTTCGGTTATTTATTAAGCTGATGTACAGAATATGTGTGCGGCATTCCTCTGTTCGTCATTTATTTTAGTGCCATGTTTGCTGGTACTACTTATCTCTCAAGACATATATTAAGATAATGAATTGAACTTGTATATTGCTGAACAATTAAATATTGCTGCACCAAATAGATGATTTATATAACTGAAACAAACAAATGCTCCATTTAACTGAACAATCTGTAGCATTACACTTCCATTTACATTGTCTTTCTCTTGCAATCACATTGCCCTAACACTACCAGCCTGAACTATTAATGATCGTTGGGCAATACCTTCTTCATCTTCCATCACCCATACCTTATTTCGCAGATGAACAAGCAAATAATCCCGTTGAAATTTGCTAGGCCAATCTTCCCACCATGAATAGAAGCTAGAGCCACCCCACTGTTTCAAGTGTACTTATTGGAAGAAAAGAAAAGGACTAAAAGAAACAAAATCGAGGCAAAGTAATGGCAGTAAGCATACCCGTGCGTTCACGCACACAAAGGACCTCATCTCTGGGTTTGCATCACGTACTCCACGGAATCCACCAAGTGGCCTTCGGATTGCCGGCGCAAGCGCACAACCTGGCGGGCTCGTAAGCCATTGGGTGCTCACGATATGGCACCGGTGACCTTGCCGGCGGCCTGGGTCCGCCACATCTACGGCGGCGCGCGCTTCCGCGGACGATTCAGTTGACGATCACAACATATTCAGCCTCTATGTTCTGTTGTTCTACGACTTCTTCAACGTTTGCCGTTAGATCAATTGGGACTGCACCTGTTGCTTCACTTTGCACAAACTTCTGTGAATCTCTTAGCGTTTTCTTGTAAATCTTTGCAAATTTCTAAGCTGTATGGTTTCCTCATCTTCACCACTATCGTCAGAACATGGCACATAAACTGAATTTTCTGAAGCACTGTTAGATGCTTCATCCTCTGCTACTCCACGAGCACTTCTGTCACTCCACCATCAATTGTCATATCTAACATTCTCTTGCAGCCAAGGTCATCATTCAGAAACAACAATCCATTAACAAGTTCTTTACTACATTCATGTGTTCGCTTAGATGTGCCTTCAACTCTAGTAGAGATAAACTAGCTCGCTCAATTTCTGACATGGCCTCATCTCCCCCCATGTACTTAGCTCAGGACCAACTTGGATGAACTCCCGAAAAAAATAAGCACATTCAAATTGTCACAGGGATATGTTTTCCATCCCACAACACCCCCACCCCACCCCCAAGAAACCCCACCTTTAACCAATCTGCAAATCCTAATAATCTAGCAATGTGGGACAGGAAACTCCTGAGCATAGGCTAAGGAAAAGTTACCTGAAGGATGCTAACACTCAAACTAAACACTACAGCTTTTGAGGTAACATACTAACATTGACTAGTTTTTGTCATAATAAGACTGAGATTACCAAGATTGTTTGTTTCATGGCTGATTAAAACGAGAGCAGCAACTGCCCGGAACTATATCAGCTCCAATGAAGATATTCTAATCTATGATTAGAAGTTGTTCAATGCTGAACTGCCTCTTTCTTTGAGATTGACGGGTAGATGTGAGGATCTAAACATTTTGTGTCAAGTTTGATGAATACTAGTTGACTGGAACTTCTACGGTTTTGCAAGCTCAGATCACAATAACCTGTACAACCTGAATCTCATCGTCACCCGAAGTATTCATTACAAACTTGCACTTGTTGGGTCATCTTCAAGAAAACAACATATGGCAGAGTCGTTACCAACGTACTTTCGTTCGCCGTGAAAGTTTCATCCACAGAAGAGTTGTGAATCATCGTCGCCGCGAGTCAGGGATGGCGAGTGCTTGCGAAACCTCCTGGATGACAAGGATATGCCTTAGGCAGCGACGTGCCTGCCTTGATCGTATTCTGGCCGCCGCGATTACCGGCCAGTCGCCATCGCCGCCGCGCCTAAAGTGGAAGGAAGGGAACAAACACGAACTGAATTTCCGATTGCGTCGCGGGTGGGGAGCTTTGCGTCGTGGGTCATGGGCCAAAATGACCAGCCCATCATGGCATCCTATTCCTATAATCCCTGCCACGTTAGCCAATCTGAGCGAACAAACAAGATTAGGCCATAAAACGTCCAGGATGACAGGTATTCAAGTAGGGGTGTAAACGGATCGGATCGGATCGGATTTTGCCTCTACCAAATCCTTTACCATTTTTTTTTTCTCGGATTCGGATCGGATCGGATAATGAACGGTTGCGGATTCGGGGGCGGATAGATATAATCACGGATTCGGAACGGAAACGGAGCGGATTCGGGGCGGAAAGAAAATTATTCGGATCGGTATGCGCAATGTACATCATCAACCCACATAACCAAAAACAATAGCTCAACAACGTAATAATCTAACAAAGTTGTACTCTATTAGTTTAGACAAATAGAACTAACTACAAATTGTGATCCACAAATGAATTTCACAACTCACTAACTACAAATTGTGCTCTATTAGTTTAGACATTTCGGTAGAAAATCGGATTATTCGGATTATAACCATCGGATAATCCTAATTAATATTCGGATAATCCATATTCGGATGCTATTTTACATACCATATCCTATACCGTATCCGGGTGTTCAGTTCTGAATCGGATATCCTTATCCGACAGATTCTTCGGAACCGGATATGGATTCTTTAAAACGGATTCGGCGACGCATTCGGTACGGAAATTATCCTATCCGTTTACACCCCAAGATTCAAGAGATCAAGGTCGAAATTAGGGATATGCGTCAGGGCTCGATTAAGACTTCGACAACGAGAACAAGGTTTATTTCATACTTGTTCAAAAAAGAACAAGCAAAACCAGAGTTCTGGTTACCGGCCGGGTATCGGTTATCGTCCCATAACCGGATATCCCTAGCAACACCCGGGAAAAGGTCATACAGGGCAAAAAATTACGAAAAATTACAAAATTTTGAATTTTAAGAAAAACTCTCGGTTGATGGTCATACCGAGAACCAAAAAAAATTGAATATTGGTTTTCGAATTCGTCCGGTAACCAGTCAGGTTTTTCATGTAACCGCAGTAACCAGGAATCCCGACCCCCCTCGGGATTTTTTTTTCTATCGGGAACCAAAACCACGTGATGATTGATCCGAAGGACACATGTTCGTTGTGTAATTGGACCCTGCCAGGATTGCCGATGGGTCAAGATGATGGCATGTGTGGGTATGATGCCAAGTTATGATCATGAAGGAGTCGATTTGTAGGAGGGAAAAAATCAAATAGTCACACATAAAACCAGTTCACCAAAAAGTTGCAAATTGTTAAGTAATTTTTATATGTACTTACATGGAAATGGGTTATTATAGTAAAACGTCAAATTATGCTCGAGCTACCATGAGATCAACTGAAAAAATAATGGCATTCAAAAAATACACGTATGTGATTTGTGTCCAATAAACCTAAGCTAGCCATTAGAGACTCTACGAGATTGAATCCGAGGATCCAGAGCTTTCTCTCCAGGCGTCCATGAAAAAGCGTAAAAGGATCTCAGGTTAAGCAGTGAAGGTTCAAGCTCATCTCCTTCCTACAGAATTTTCTTTACAAGTTGTCCAGCAAATACATATCCAAACTAAGCAGAATGCTGCAAGTCTATATTATATTGTTGAGCTCGTAATGTTAGAATTATGTGGCCCTTTCTTATGTTTTGCCTCAACACCTTGTTGATCTTCTCGATGATTAAGTAAGTCTATGGAACACGGTTGAGCTAGAAGTCAAAAACAATATTTGCCGTGGTTAACCCATCCGGCTGGTCATCCTTTTATATTACTGAATCAACTTGTGCATCAAGTTTACATAGTCGGTTAGTATCTCTAGAGTTAATGGCACCCGCGGTCACACAACTCGACGTCAATGTGCACTTAAGTCACACTTCTCCAGAACGTGATTATTTGGTCACACAACTCGACAAGTGCGTGCACGCAGGTCACTGACCCCACTTGTCAGTCCGTTTTGGACGGTAAATTTTCAGAAAACCCCCTGGAGTAATATTAATTTTACAAAATGGTTCCCCTGGAGGACCATTTTGTAAATTTAGGAGGACCATTTTGTAAAATTAGAAGGACCATTTTGTAAAATTAGGGGACCATTTTGTAAAATTAATATTACTCCAGGGGGTTTTCTGAAAATTTACCGTCCAAAACGGACTGACAAGTGGGGTCAGTGACCTGCGTGCACGCACTTGTTGAGTTGTGTGACCAAATAATCACGTTCTGGAGAAGTGTGACTTAAGTGCACATCGACGACGAGTTGTGTGACCGCTGGTGCCATTAACTCGTATCTCTATACATGGAAACTACCAATACATACGTATCTAAACCGATTCTTTACACGCCCCCTCAATCTGAACCGGTGTACACAAGATTCAGATTGGTTCGAAATCGGTCAAGCATCTGTCTAGTGACAGGTTTGGTGAAAGCGTCCGCAAGCTGATCTCCTGAAGAGATGAAGCGAACATCCAGAGCTCCTAATGCCACCTTCTCTCGCACGAAGTGGAAGTCAATCTCGATATGTTTCGTGCGTGCATAAAATACTGGATTGGCTGTGAGATACGTTGCTCCCAAGTTGTCACACCATAACACCGGTGGCTGATTCTACACAACCCCTAATTCCTTCAAAACAGACTGAATCCAAATTGCTTCCGCGGTGCCATTAGCAAGGGCCTTATATTCTGCTTCGGTGCTCGATCTCGAAACAGTGGGGTTGTTTCTTGGCACTCCATAAAACAAGGTTAGGGCCGAGAAAAATAGCGAAGCCACCGGTGGAGCGCCGATCATCAGGGCAGCCTGCCCAATCCGCGTCGGTGAAGATGCTGAGGCGAGTGGAGGAAGACTTTCGAAACTTGAGTCCAGTATCGAGTGTACCTTTGACGTACCGCAGAATGTGTTTGACAGCCAACCAATGAATATCAGTTGGCTGAGATAGATACTGGCACACTTTGTTGACAGCAAATGAGATATCTGGACGAGTGAGTGTAAGATATTGCAAACCACCCACCATGCTGCGATACTTGAAAGAATGCTCTGACAGGGGCCGACCAACATCACGAGACAACTTGTCGGTGGCTGACATGGGTGTTGTAGTAGACTTACAATTTTCCATACTCGCTCGGTGCAAAAGATCAAGTGCATATTTGCGCTGAGTGAGTGACATGCCCCCGGAATTGTAGGTTGCTTCAAGACCAAGGAAGTACTTCAACCGGCCAAGATCCTTGATGGGAAAAGACTGGCTCAAGGAACGAACCAGACGATCAACTGCCTGAGTAGTAGACCCCGCAATAACAATGTCGTCGACATATAATAGCATGAATATGATCACTCCATCACGGTTGAAGATAAACAGCGAGGTGTCAGCCTTGGAAGAGATGAATCCAAGTTGATGTAACTTCTCGCTAAGACACGCATGCCACGCGCGCGGAGACTGTTTTAGCCCATAGAGTGCTCGCTGAAGTTTGCATACATGCTCAGGGCGCTGCGGATCCTCGAACCCCGGAGGCTGCTGCATGAATACTTCTTCTTGGAGATAGCCATGAAGAAACGCATTACTCACATCGACTTGGCGGAGACACCACTGACGAGAGACCGCCAAAGAAAGAACAAGGCGAACGGTGGCAGGTTTTACCACCGTACTGAATGTGTCACCGTAATCGACGCCATACTGCTGAGTGAAGCCGCGTGCAACAAGCCGCGCTTTGTCTTTGTCCACCGTGCCATCAGGGTGGTGCTTAGTCTTGTAGATCCACTTGCTGCCAACGATGTTAACACCCGAGGGACGGGGTACCAGCTGCCAAGTGTTGTTCTGCTGCAATGTCGAGAACTCGGCCTCCATGGCAGCACGCCATGCTGGCTCGGCAAGGGCCGTGCGATGTGACGCAGGAACTGCAAGGAAGGCACGGCGATTGGGGTCATACCGGATGGTGCCATCCTTGGGTATCTTCGGCTGACGGATGTTGTTCTTGAGCCGGTGATCATCTGATGCTGAGGAGCAGCTGGTGCAGGAGTAGGTGGATCGGCAGCCGGCGTCGAGGATGTTGATGAGGGAGCAGGAGATGACGGAGACGAGCCTGCGTCTAGAGACACAGCAGTCGTCGTGGCCGCGCTAGCTGGGTCGGGCATCGGCCCAACATGGCTGTCATCAGGAGGCGGCCCAGCAGGAGGTGGCCCATCATGGCCACTAGCGGGACATGGCCCAGTATGGCCGTCATCGATCGGAGGGCCAGGCGCATGTACGTCGATCGGTGGAGAAGCCTGCACAGACGGATCAAAAACAGCAGATGGGTTAGGTAGCATGGTTAGGTCATATCTGCGCATCTGAGCATTCTGAGTAGCCGGCTCTGCTAGGGGAAAAGAAGTATGCAACAAGGATGAAACATCCACGGTGACTCCGGGAGTAGCGAAGGGAAAGACTTTTTCATCAAATACGACGTCGCGAGATATGTATATACGTCCGGAGGTACGATCAAGACACTTGTACCCTTTGTGTAGAGAGCTATACCCTAGGAACACACACACTTTGGATCAGAACTCGAGTTTGTGAGAATTATATTTTCGAAGGCTAGGCCAGCAAGCACAACCGAAGGTGCGAAGAAAAGAGTAGTCCGGATTAATATGAAGAAGACGTGTAAGAGGTGTGCTGTTCTGAATAACCGGGCTAGGCATTCGATTAATGAGGTAACAAGCGGTAAGGAACGCCTCATCCCAGAAACGAAAGGGAAGGGAGTCTTGAGCTAGGAGCGCAAGTCCTGTTTCAACAAGGTGTCGATGTTTTCTTTCGGCTATACCGTTCTGTTGGGAAGTGTGTGGGCAAGATACGCGATGGGAGATCCCAATGCGCTGAAAATATTTGTGGAGACGGTGGTACTCGCCACCCCAATCGGATTGGATGCTATGAATTTTTGTGTTAAGGAGACGCTCTACGCGCGCCTGAAAAGCATAGAAAATGGCCTCCACATCAGATTTATGCTTGATGCGGTAGATCCAACAAAACCTGCTATAATCATCCACAAAACTAACATAGTACTTAAAACCTCCAGAGGACGCAATCGCAGGACCCCAAACATCAGTATGCACTAATTCGAGAGGCATAGTGGAAACACGATGCGATTGATTATAGGGTAATTGGTGACTTTTGGCACGTTGACAAGCATCACAAACTGAAGACTCAAAATTCGACGAACACGACAGATTATTTTTCCTAACAATAGACCGAGCTATATTATTGGATGGATGACCTAAACGTTGATGCCATTGTTGCGGAGAAGTCTTGGCGACGAAAGACGCTTGACGGGATGGAGAAGCTCGGCCGTAGGGGATGGGGTAAAGACCTTCATGACTTCTAGCGTGAAGTAGGATTCTCCTCGTTGCCTTGTCCTTAACAAAGAGAAAATCACGATGAAACTCGACAAAAACAGGATTGTCGGATACTAGACGATGAACAGATAATAAGTGTTTGCTTATATCAGGTACATGGAGGATATTCTTCAGATGTAAAGAGCCGGCTAATTTAGAATGACCAATATGCGAAATATGCAAACCTGAGCCATTGGCGACCTAAACCTGATCCTTGCCTCCATAGCGTTCGTGCATAGACATGCGCTCGAGATCGCTGGTCAGGTGGTCACTCGCCCCTGAATCCATGACCCATGGCTCGTCGTGGCCACCATAGCCATGACTGGTCGAAGCAGCGTTGCCGGAGCGGTGGTCCTCCATCTGGTAGACCTGATTGAAGCGGTTGCGGCAGGCCAAGGCCTCGTGCCCCCAGATTTTGCATATCTGGCATTGCGGCCGATAGCGACCACCTCTGCCACCGCCGTTGCGGCCGCCACCAGGGCCACGGTTGTTGTTGTAGTTGCAGCCGCCGCCACCTCCGCGTCCGTCCCCGCGATTGTTCCCGTCGTACGGGCGAGGATTCTTTGGGCCGCCTTCACCCGACCGAGCAGTAGAGTTGGCCGAGGAGGAGAAGTCGCTGGTGCCTGGTTGACGGGAGAGTATTTGAGGATGATGATGATGGTGATGATGAGTACTTTCCCGGCAACGGCGCCAGAAAACAGCTTGATGGCTACGTGTTGGTGAACCCAAGAGGAAGGTTATGATGTAGACAGCAGAAGTTTTCCCTTGAATAATCTACCCAAGGTTATCAATCCAGTAGGACTTGACGATCTATCGGAAGGTTGTTGATGTTGACTCCCCCTGGCGCTAGGGAGCTTGCACCAACGTGGAATCTGCACAGACACAAACCAGAACTTTGCCCAACACGAAACAGAGAGGTTGTCAATCTCTCCGGTCTTGCAGAAACAAAGAGTTAAACGTATGGTGTGGAAAACAGCAGGAAAAACAGCAAGTAACAGGAAACAGATGATTGCAGCAGGTTGTGTAAACAGTATGAGGAAATTGGACCAGGGTCCACAGTTCACTAGTGGTGTCTCTCTCAGAACAGATAACTAGCATGTTGGGTAAACAAATTACAGCTGGGCAATTGACAAATAGAGAGGGCATAACAATGCAATACATGCCAAGATGTCTACTATGAAATCTAGTTGGGCATTACAACAAAGTACATAGACCGTTATTCCAACCGCATCTATGCCTAAATAATCCACCTTCAAGGCAGCATCCGCATCCCATTCAGTATTAAGTTGCTAACAACAGATTATTGCATGAAGTAAAGTGTGTAATGTAATCAATACAAGTGCCCTTGGACACTGCACCAATGTTTTATCCCTAGTAGCAACAGCACATCTACCATCTTAGACCTTTCTGTCACTGATCCAGATATCTAGAGACTGAACCCACTATCGAGCATAAATACCCCCTCTTGGAGTCACAAGCATCTACTTGGCCAAAGCATCTACTAGCAACGGAGAGCATGCAAGATCAAGAGCACATAGATAAACAACTTGAATAAACATGGTATCAATATTCATCGGATCCCAGCAAACACAACATCTAGCATTACAATAAGATGATCTTGATCATGTTAGGCAGCTCACAAGATCTAAACATGGAGGCACAAGGTAGAGAGACAACCATCTAGCTACTGCTATGGACCCGTAGTCCAGGGGTGGACTACTCACGCATCACTCCGGAGGCAGGCATGGTGATGTAGAGCCCTCCGGTGATGATCTCCCCTCCGGCAGGGTGCCGGGAAGAGCTTCAGAACTCCTCCGATCTGAGATTGACGATGACGGCCGCGACGGAACTTTTCGTGGAATATGATCGACCGTAATAGGGTTTTCGCGTCGCGGAGAATATATAGGCGAAGAGGCGGCGTCGGTGGCCGAGGGGGGCCACCACGCCATAGGGGGGCGCGGGCCCACCCTGGGCCGCGCCCTAGTGTGGCGTGGCCCCCTGGTGGGTCTGCTCCGACTCCCCTTTGGACTCCGTGATCTCCTCGTGATATTATTGACGATGTCTTTTGTTTCGTCCAATTCCGAGAATATTTCCTTAATAGATTTTCTGAAACCAAAAACAGCAGAAAACAGGGAACTGGCACTGTGGCATCTTGTTAATAGGTTAGTCCCAGAAAATGCATAAAAATGATATAAAGTGTAACCAAAACATGTAGCAATTGATATAATAACAGCATGGAACATCAAAAATTATAGATACGTTTGAGACGTATCAAGCATCCCCAAGCTTAGTTCCTGCTCGTCCTCGAGTAGGTAAACGATAAAAACAGATAATTTTTGAAGTGACATGCTACCAACACAATCTTTGATCAAATAACAATGTAATGCACATGATCTGAATGAAGTGATCCAAGCCAATGGTCTATAGTTTGCAAGCAAGTAAATAAAGAGTAAACATAAGTGATCACACAAGTGCAAACTTTCATGAATAATACTATAAAACATTTAGAGATATAATAGTCTAACATAATAGTTAGTTCACAGCAGCAATAATTCTCAACATGAAAGTGTTTGTATCAACACAAAGGAAGATAATAGCTTCAGCTTTGCTTCAACTTTCAACATGTATATCATATAGATAATGTCAATGCAAAGAATATGATCAACCAAACACAAAGTTATGTAAAAACTGTTATACTGGAGTTGACAATGATGTTTGCTTAAGTAGACAGAAAGAAGTGGGAAAACTGACTCAACATAAAAGTAAAAGAATGGCCCTTCGCAGAGGGAAGCAGGGATTAACATCATGTGCTAGAGCTGTAGTTCCCGAAGGCATATAGAGAGCATAAAATATTGTTTTGTAAGGTAATGGTGTATACAGGTGTCAACAAATCAAATAGCAGGTACTTGTCATCTTCCATGGCTAACTAACTTTTAGAGCGGTTCCGAGAGTTTTTAGGACTGCACTTGTAACAAGCACTTATTGGTGACACTCCTCCCAACCATTTACTTTCCACAAACCATGGCTAACCGAATCCTCGGGTGCCCACCAACATTCACCATGGAGGAGTGTCTATTTATTTATTTATAGGGTGGACTAACCAGCTCTTTAATGCAAAATAAAAGGTGGAGAAGCAGATGAAGCTGCCAATCCTTGTAAATTAATTAGCATGGAAGATGACAAATCTCACTACTACGTCCTTATGAGCTTTTCAAGTAGTGACACAAAAAGGAAATTGTTTTGAGTAGTTAGTAGATAGCACATGAAGAAATTTACTTGGAATGGTGAAAACACCACATAATAGGTAGGTATGGTGGACACAGGTGGCATGGATTTGGCTCAAGGTTTTGGATGTACAAGAAGCATTCCCTCTTAGTACAGAGTTTAGGCTAGCAAGGTTATTATAAGCAAACATCATTATCAACTGGAATAGCAAGAGTGTACATAAAACACAAGGTTTGACGAACCATAGACTCCCACTGTCTTCCTTGTTAACACATAGCCTTCATCCAAAAATTATCTAGACTACTATGGACTTCCAATTATGCAACAGATTATTATAGCAGAAAATCCTTATAGTAGTTCTTCATTAATAGCCATTACTTACATGATGCACAAGCTTAAACATTAATTACTTGACAGCTCAAAACAATTGGCAAGCATCAAATTACTCAAGACAACGATCTAAAAAGATTCATGTAAGCATTTTATACCACTACCACATGCATAGCATTTTTCTGGTCCAACCAAACACCAATCAACTTATTTGACAACTCTCCAAACAGATATAAGTGAAGCAAGAGAGTACTTTCTTCAAAAGAAACTGAAAGCTCTAACAAGAGATATGAAAAACTGAGAGCTAACAGCAATAACAGCAACTAGACAGGAATACTCAACAAGTATAAGTGAAGCACAAGAGTATTCTAATGAAAAAGTGGAGCGTGTCTCTCTCCCAAACATGAATACTAGGATCCAACAAGTATAGCACAGCAAACAAAACAAAACAAACTGAAAACAAAAACACACTGACGCTCCAAGGAAGAGTACACTAGTATGAAGCAATAAAAATATAGCACCATTAGAGATGACCTGATAATTTGTAGATGAAGAAGGGGATGCCTTGGGCATCCCCAAGCTTAGATGCTTGAGTCTTCTTGAAATATGCTGGGGAGGTAAGCCTCCCCAAGCTTAAGCTCTTCACTCTTCTTGATCATGTAATATCATTCTCCTCTATCAACACTTGAAAACTTCCTTCACACCAAAACTTAACAGCTTTTCTCATTAGCAGGTTAGTGCACTAAAAGATAATACTTCAAAGTTCTAGCAAAGACAAAACTCACAAGCCAACTATTTTAAACATTAGCCACTGTTACTAGGCTCAAGTGGGCACTTTTACACGAAAAGAAACCACTTAAAAACTTGTAAAAGAGAGAATGCAAAATAAAAGACAGAATCTGTCAAACCAGAACAGTCTGTAATGACGAATTTTTTCGAGGCACTTACGATGCTCAGATGAAAAACTTTTGAAATAATGAAAGTTGCGTAACATCATCAGGAACATGCACAAAAAGTTTCAGCATTTTTCGATTTTTTCTGATTTTCTACTGAATTAAACGGTGACGAACAGCAATCTGTCCCAATGCAGTCCCGAAAATAAAAACCAACTTTGCATTAGTAACTCTCCTTGGCACAACAAAACAGCAAATAAAAGATACAAAGGAGTTGCTACAGAGGTAAACAAGCATCCTTGACTCAAGAAAACAAAAATAAAACAGCAAATAAAAACATGGGTTATCTCCCAGAAGTGCTTTTCTTTAATGCCTTTGAGCTAGGCATGAAGAGATGCATCAAGTATTGTCAAGACCAGAAAATCCAAAACCATAATTTGTCTTGACACTAGTATCATGTGAGTATTTCATCTTCTTCCTAGGGAAGTGTTCCATACCTTTCTTGAGTGGGAATTGAAATTTTATATTCCCCTCTCTCATATCAATAACAGCACCAACAGTTCTCAGAAAAGGTCTTCCCAAAACAATAGGACAAGAAGGATTGCATTCAATATCCAAAACCACAAAATCAACAGGGACAAGATTGTTATTAACCATTATCAAAACATCATCAACTTTTCCTAAAGGTTTCTTCATAGAAGAATCAGCAAAGTGAACATCCAAATGACATTTTTCCAAAGGTGCAAGCTTGAGAATATCATATAAATTTTTAGGCATAACCGAAATACAAGAACCAAGGTCACACAAAGCATTGCATTCAAACTCACTCAGTTTCATTTTAATAACAGGTTCCCAATTATCATCTAACTTCCTAGGGATAGAAGCTTCAAGTTTTAATTTTTCTTCCCTAGCATGCATGAGAGCTTTGATAATATGTTCAGTAAAAGCCATATTTATTTTACTAGCATTAGGACTCTTAGCTAGCTTTTGCAAGAACATGATGACTTCAGTTATGTTACAATTTTCGAAATTGAAGTTGTTGTCATAAAAACAATGGAGCAATTATCACCAACACCTCTAAAAATTTCAGCACTTTTACTAGGAACAAAAGTAGTGCTATCAGGCAATTTAAACTTTTTGTAGAGGTAGTAGAGACATTTCCAACACTTATTATCTTTTCACTAACAGTAGGGGGCGCATTAGCATGTGAGGCATCATTTGTTTCATTAGTAAAAATAGTGCAAACTCTAACAACACTATTTTGTTCAGCAATTTCAGCTTCTCTTTCTTCTCTCTCCCATCTTTCATGAAGTTCAGCAAGCATCCTAATGTTATTATCAATTTTAATTTGGATAGCATTGAGTGTTTTACTCTCTCTAATATCACTAGGAATAGCTTTTATTTTCAGCATTTCAACATCATGAGCAAGACTATCAACTTTAGCAGCAAGAGTATCAATTTTTCCTAGCTTTTCCTCAACAGTTTTATTAAAAGTAGTTTGTGTGCTAATAAAATCCTTAAGCATGACTTCAAGATCAGAGGGCACACTTCTATTGTTACTGTAGGAATTACCATAGAATTACCATAAGAGTTGCTACCATTAGCAGGATATGGCCTATAATTGTTGCTACCAAAATTATTCCTATAGCATTGTTGTTGAAGTTGTTATTTTTAATGAAGTTTACATCAACATTTTTCTCATCATGAGCAACCAAAGAAGCAAGAGGAATATTATTTGGATCCACAACACCATGTCCATTCGAAAGCATAGTCATAATAGCATCAACTTTATCACTCAAGGAGGAAATTTCCTCAACAGAATTTACCTTCTTACCAGTTGGAGCCCTTTCAGTGTGCCATTCAGAATAATTTACCATCATATCATCAAGAAGCTTTGTAGCAGCACCCAAGTGATGGACATAAAGGTCCCTCCAGCAGCCGAGTCCAATAATTCCTTGAAGAAAAATTTAGTCCTGCATAAAAGGTTTGGATGATCATCCAAGTAGTCAGTCCATGAGTGGGGCAATTTTTAACCAAAGACTTCATTCTTTCCCAAGCTTGGGCAACATGCTCATTATCAAGTTGCCTAAAGTTCATAATACCACTTCTTAAGAGATAATTTTAGCAGGAGGATAATATTTTCCAATGAAAGCATCTTTGCATTTAGTCCAGGAATCAATACTATTTCTAGGCAAAGATAGCAACCAATCTTTAGCTCTTCCTCTTAAGAGAAAGGAAACAATTTCAGCTTAATAATATCACTCTCTACCTCCTTATACTTTTGCATATCACAAAGTTCAACAAAGTTGTTTAAGTGGGCAGCAGCATCATCAGTACTAACACCAGAAAATTGCTCTTTCATAACCAGATTTAACAGTGCAGGCTTAATCTCATAAAATTCTGCTTTAGAAGCAGGTGGAGCAATGGGTGTACAGATAAAATCATTGTTGTTTGTGCTAGTAAAGTCACACAACTTAGTATTTTCAGGATTACTCATTTTAGCAAGACTAAAACAAGCAAGCAACTCGAAATTAAAAACTAGATGCAGGAATTTAATTTTTTTGGGTTTTTGATTTTTAACAGCAAGCAAAACAAAACTAAAACAAGACAAAAACAAAGTAAAGAGATTGGAACTGAGAGACTCCCCTTTCCAATAGCCTCCAAGTCCCCGGCAACGGCGCCAGAAAACAGCTGGTGCCTGGTTGACGGGAGAGTATTTGAGGATGATGATGATGGTGATGATGAGTACTTCCCCGGCAACGGCGCCAGAAAACAGCTTGATGGCTACGTGTTGGTGAACCCCAAGAGGAAGGTTATGATGTAGACAGCAGAAGTTTTCCCTTGAATAATCTACCCAAGGTTATCAATCCAGTAGGACTTGACGATCTATCGGAAGGTTGTTGATGTTGACTCCCCCTGGCGCTAGGGAGCTTGCACCAACGTGGAATCTGCACAGACACAAACCAGAACTTTGCCCAACACGAAACAGAGAGGTTGTCAATCTCTCCGGTCTTGCAGAAACAAAGAGTTAAACGTATGGTGTGGAAAACAGCAGGAAAAACAGCAAGTAACAGGAAACAGATGATTGCAGCAGGTTGTGTAAACAGTATGAGGAAATTGGACCAGGGTCCACAGTTCACTAGTGGTGTCTCTCTCAGAACAGATAACTAGCATGTTGGGTAAACAAATTACAGCTGGGCAATTGACAAATAGAGAGGGCATAACAATGCAATACATGCCAAGATGTCTACTATGAAATCTAGTTGGGCATTACAACAAAGTACATAGACCGTTATTCCAACCGCATCTATGCCTAAATAATCCACCTTCAAGGCAGCATCCGCATCCCATTCAGTATTAAGTTGCTAACAACAGATTATTGCATGAAGTAAAGTGTGTAATGTAATCAATACAAGTGCCCTTGGACACTGCACCAATGTTTTATCCCTAGTAGCAACAGCACATCTACCATCTTAGACCTTTCTGTCACTGATCCAGATATCTAGAGACTGAACCCACTATCGAGCATAAATACCCCCTCTTGGAGTCACAAGCATCTACTTGGCCAAAGCATCTACTAGCAACGGAGAGCATGCAAGATCAAGAGCACATAGATAAACAACTTGAATAAACATGGTATCAATATTCATCGGATCCCAGCAAACACAACATCTAGCATTACAATAAGATGATCTTGATCATGTTAGGCAGCTCACAAGATCTAAACATGGAGGCACAAGGTAGAGAGACAACCATCTAGCTACTGCTATGGACCCGTAGTCCAGGGGTGGACTACTCACGCATCACTCCGGAGGCAGGCATGGTGATGTAGAGCCCTCCGGTGATGATCTCCCCTCCGGCAGGGTGCCGGGAAGAGCTTCAGAACTCCTCCGATCTGAGATTGACGATGACGGCCGCGACGGAACTTTTCGTGGAATATGATCGACCGTAATAGGGTTTTCGCGTCGCGGAGAATATATAGGCGAAGAGGCGGCGTCGGTGGCCGAGGGGGGCCACCACGCCATAGGGGGGCGGGCCCACCCTGGGCCGCGCCCTAGTGTGGCGTGGCCCCCTGGTGGGTCTGCTCCGACTCCCCTTTGGACTCCGTGATCTCCTCGTGATATTATTGACGATGTCTTTTGTTTCGTCCAATTCCGAGAATATTTCCTTAATAGATTTTCTGAAACCAAAAACAGCAGAAAACAGGGAACTGGCACTGTGGCATCTTGTTAATAGGTTAGTCCCAGAAAATGCATAAAAATGATATAAAGTGTAACCAAAACATGTAGCAATTGATATAATAACAGCATGGAACATCAAAAATTATAGATACGTTTGAGACGTATCAGTCGCCGACTTGGGCGTTCTGAGTCTGCAGGGACTCGAAGGAGAGGACGAAGGAGTAAAAATCTGAGAGGGACACCGGGGCGTTGTTGACGGTGAGGGACGCGGCGAGGGCGTCAAACTGGGACCCGAGCCCAGCAAGGTTGTAGTCAATGATCTCGTCGTCCTTCAGAGGGTTGCCGATGGTTGCCATGGTGTCGGTGAGCCCCTTCATCTTGCGGAAGTACTCCGCAGCTGGCATGTCGTTCTTCTTCAGCGTCTGGAGCTAGGTCCGCAGGTGGCGGATGCTCGCGCGGTTCTGCGCGGAGAACATGGAGTGCACCGCCTCCCACACCGAGGCGGCAGTGTTGCGGCCGATCATCTGGGCCGCTATGTCCTCCGTCATGGAGGAGAGCAGAGCGCTGAGGACGCGCTGATCCTGCAGCCACCATGGCAGGTAGGCTGGGTTGTTCACCTGCACGGCGTCATCGCCGGTGCCTTGGGTGATCTTCTCTGACGGGGCCATAGCAGTGCCGTCGAGGTGGCCATGGAGATTTGCGGCAGAGATGCCAGGCAAAAGGAGAGTCTTCCACAGCAGAAAATTGGTGCGATCTAGGCGAGTGGCAGGGATGGGGATAGCTGAGATCATGGTGGAGCTCGTGGAGCCAGCCAAGAGGGAGCTGACGGGGTTGGTGACCATGGTGCCGGCGGAGGTGGAGTTGAGGAGGGGAGAGGTCGCCATCAGATCGGATAGGTAGAGTTTCGGCTCTGATACCAAGTCAAAAACAATATTTGCCGTGGTTAACCCCTCCGGCTGGTCATCCTTTTATATTACTGAATCAACTTGTACATCAAGTTTACATAGTCGGTTAGTATCTCTATACATGGAAACTACCAATACATACGTATCTAAACCGATTATTTACACTAGAAATGTTTGAATTGTATGGCTTTTTCTTATCTTTCCTGCATGGGTGTCCAGATCCTCTTAAACATGAATTCCGGATGTCTCCCATTTCTATAGAATTACCGTGTGCCATATTCACGATTGATCTGAAGGCTTGGTTGATTGTTTACCCGGACCGTGGCAGCATTGCCTATGGGTCAAGAGAATGGCATTTGCGGCTACAATGCCAACTAATTTTTTTGCGGGAAAGACCAAGTGATATTAATCCAGTACCCTTACAGAACAGTCCTCGAACGATAAGAAAATTACAAACAAGTCCTTAAGGATAACGAAGACGACGACGTCGAAGAAGACGTGCCGCTGGCGCGCCGCCGCCGCTCCTCCTCTGCAACCTTGGATCGGACGGAGTCCCATGGCTGACGGGAAGTCAACGAACCTCGAACCCGAAGGGCCTCCACCTTGCATCGTCGCCAACGCCTTCGAACTGGATCTCATCACCTGCATCTTCCAAACCTTCAACAACCGGAGCCGCCGCACTCGGACTCCGGCACGGGAACTAGGCGCACGGCAACTCCGCCGAGTTGCGAGCACCGGGAAGGAGGCAGACAAGCGGTCGGGCTCCGCAGAACCCCACCACCGGAGAAGATCTCCGCCGCCACAAACCACCAGACCGACTACGCCTTCCTCTCCATCCTAGCTATGTACAGACGAGATCCGAGGTTTCCCCACCCTCCCGCCGCCGGAGCGGCCGGCGGAGGGGGGGAAACCGGCGAACCGCCGCCGGTGAACTGGATCAAACGGGAAGGGGAAAAATCGCCTCTCCTACAGTAGCGGGGGAGAGAGCCGAGCCAAGGTTCTCGGTCTTGTCGATACAATGCCAACTAATTGTCATATACTATCTCGGTTTCAGTTTATATGCCCACCTAAAATTTTGAGTCAAACTTATATCACGATTTTAACTAATTAAATATCAGCTACATGGCAAAAAAGTTGTACCACTGATATTTTTTTCGAATATGAATTCACAATGTGGTTTTTATGTCATATTACAGATATTTTATTAGTTTAAATCAAGGTCAAGGTTTGGCTCAAAATTAGGGGTGCTTATAAAACCCAAACGGAGTGAGTAAGCTAATCGCTTCCTTCTATATCAATGTCAACTCGTAGGAGGAAAAAATAGTCTAAAAAAGTCGCACATAAAACAAGTTCACCAAAAGTTTCCAAATTGCTAAGGAAATTTTGATATAAACTGACACATAAATGGTTAAAAGGAAACAACAAATGATAATCGAGCTGCCATGAGCTCAAGTGACTTTTTTTGGCGTTTGAAAAAATAAATGCATTTTTCTTTTTTTGGTTAACCTAAACTAGCTATTAGATGGACACTAAGAGAATAGACCACCAAGAATTCAGAGTACACTAGGTGTAGGGATGGTCCTGAGATTTCGGAGACCCAGGACAAAAATCAAATTCGGGGCCCTTATACAATTATTGAAGTAATTATCAATGTTTGTAGTATATAATAATTGCTACAAATAAATAATAAAGTGCATTCGAATGCCTTAATCATATAAAATAATTCGCAAATATGAGCCTAAATTGTTGAAAAATAATTATGTGACTAACTCAACTCATATATTTTTCCACTGCTTGATACATAAATTTTAGATGACATTATTATTCGATGCCACTTCGAGAGAAGTTTTTGAGACAACAAAGAATTTAGACAATGTTTGATAAAGCTGTTTGGTATGCGAAACTATTTTAGCTATCAAAGAGTCTAACTTGTTAGCCAAAACTTTGGTAACTATGTTCTAACTAAAATTTAGCAAATGGATTGACCTATATTTCATAATAACGGACGATATCATAGTTCAATCTCTTGATGTACGTATTGCCAATATGAAAATCATCTTCAAATTCCTTTTTAGCATTTTCCCAAAACACTTGGTATAATTCAATTGGAAATCCATCATGACCCGCAACATCACTATGTTTCATCTTACAAAAAATGCTATAAGGTGAATCCAGAAACTAAGAATCCTCTATATGAAGAAGTAAGCTTTTCACAAAAAATACTGTATTTAGTACAGTAGGTGTTGATTTGTGTCACGATGAATGTTGAACCCAAAAATATAGTCGAGGTTCATGTTTTGTGTAGTACGTCTGCAACTGGGCCCGGCGCGTCCCTGCTCGCAAAACACGCCGGAGGATCCCCCATGCCGGCGACGTGGGACCCACGTGTCATAGAAGATTTCGGCAAAGTGGCTACCCGCCAAGCAGAACAGAGGTCCCTATCTAAAGAGACGCAAGCCGCCACTTCACTCCTCCCCTTCCCCCATCCGCCCACCCATCCCATCCCATCCATCCACCCACCCCCGCCGCCGCGCCGCCGCAAAACCCTAAAACCCCCGCCCGCAGATGGCGGCGAGCGGCTGGGACCTCGCCGCCGACGGCTTCTCGGCGCCGCGCCTCTTCGGGCAGGGCGTCTCCTACACCTACGACGACATCATCTTCCTCCCGGGCCTCATCGACTTCGCCGCCGACGCCGTCGACCTCTCCACCCGCCTCTCCCGCCGCGTGCCCCTCTCCATCCCCTGCGTCGCCTCCCCGATGGACACCGTCTCCGAGGCCTACATGGCCGTCGCCATGGCCTCCCTCGGCGCCGCCGCCGTCGTCCACTGCAACACCGAACCCCACATCCAGGCCTCCATCGTCCGCGCCGCCAAGTCCCGCCGCCTCCCGTTCGTCTCCTCCGTCCCCATCTTCTCGCTAGCATCCGCTCCATTGCTCAGCGACTTCGCGGGTCACGATTACGCCCTCGTCACCGAGGGCGGGGATTCACTTTCCAAGCTCGTCGGCGTCGCCGTCCTCGCAGACGCCGCAGACGCATCCGTCCCAGTATCCGAGTACATGCGCCCTGCTCCGCGCTCAGCCTCCGCATCCTTCGATTTCGAGCAGGCCGCGGCCTTCCTTGCAGATGAGGGTTTGGACTACGCCCCTCTCGTGTCCGAGGAGGGTGAGGCAATTGACATCATCACCTCCAAGGACGTTGAGCGCATCAGGAGCTATCCGAAGCTAGGCAAGCCATCACTTGGAGCAGACGGAAAATTTGTAGTCGCGGCCTCTATCGGAACCCGCGAGGATGACAAGCAAAGGCTAGAGCAGCTGGTTCAGGCAGGGGCCAATGCTATCGTGATTGATAGCTCGCAGGGGAACTCCACCTATCAGCTTGATATGATAAAGTTTGCCAAGAAGATGTATCCAGAGGTGGATGTGATTGGAGGCAACGTGGTGACGATTGCGCAGGCACAGAATTTGATCGCTGCTGGAGTGGATGGCCTGCGTGTTGGGATGGGATCTGGATCAATTTGCACTACCCAGGAGGTTTGTGCTGTGGGTAGAGGACAGGTATATTTCTCATAAACTCCTGGTCCCATTAATAGTTCAGTTTTTAAGCTTTTCTGCTCCCAAATTAGTTGCTTATCTTACCGATAAGCTTAGATCTTCTACCATTAGTACCACCAACTTGTCACCCACATGCTGTTTGTCACGTAGAGAGTCATCCAAATCTTCTGATCATATTTTAGAACTAGGATGGTAAAAATCCCGATGAGTTTCTAGATATCCTGAACATATCAAAACCTAAAAGCCATATCCATATCAAGCATCCAATTTTGATTGTTCTCAAAGATGTAACTTCAAGTAATTAGCAAGTGGCTGATCTTGTAGCGCGTTTCCTGTGATCTCTGTATGCGGTCTTGAAAGTGGTTTCCCCACGATTAAGTATATAAATACTCATTGCGCCAAAACAGTTGAGTTCAAACTCTGTCACTAAATCAGCTTTCTAATCTGCTAGATTTCACACATCAAGTGATATATAGAACAATGTTTTATGTGCATTTGCAGCAGCAGAGGAATGAATCTGGATGCCTTGATCTGATTGAAAGAATGAACAAATTAATTGTCTTGTTAGCCTTACTATGTCACTTTTCAGGGGTTGGAATCTGAAAACTCAATTTGAAAATCATAGAAAGTTTTAGGATATTAAGAATGTGAACGAATTGTATTTATCGTAATATCGTTATATTTTGTACTCACTCTTCCCATTTTTGAAACGTGAGTAACATATATTGGATTATTTGTGTTTGAATCCTTGATTTCTTCTATTTTTCACAACTACACTTAATTTGGTTTGGAGGGCATCTTGCTCCATATGCTCCCACATAAGCTAGTAGTCTGGCTAGCCAATTATAGAAAATAATTTTGTATGTTTTGTTTCAGTTGGCTGCAGGTGCATGTCATGTCAGCACAATATATAGAGAGGCTGAACTATTTTGATGATTTTTTTTGTTTGACAGGCTACTGCAGTGTACAAGGTTGCATCATATGCCAATGACCAGAATGTGCCAGTTATAGCTGATGGTGGAATTTCATTCTCTGGGCATATTGTGAAGGCTTTATCTCTAGGAGCGTCAACTGTTATGATGGGCAGTTTCTTGGCTGGCAGCCATGAAGCTCCAGGGGCCTATGAATACAAGGTACATACATATTACTATATTATAGCCTGGGAACAGGGTCAAGTTTGAATGTCATGTACTGATGCCTGCACAAGTCCACACATCCCTATATTTGATACTATATTCATACTTCTGCTGAAAACCACACACCATGTATATGCAAATATACATCCTATTTGAACCACTTCAATGAAAATGATCCGTTAGTTCCCACATAATAGTTCAGCACTTCAGTCTACTTAGATGCCATGAAGTCTAACCAGACAGTGTCATCAAGGGCTGGTGTATAAGTTGATTGAGCTTTTAAATGTATTGGTTAGTTTGAGTTTATTTTTTGTTCTATTTTATTACTGAAGTGCGCAGTTCCCTTGGTTCTGGCTAATATTTGACTTTTCGAATGTTTTTCTAGGATGGCCATCGAGTAAAAAAATACAGAGGCATGGGCTCACTGGAAGCCATGACTAAGGGGAGTGATGCAAGGTACCTTGGTGATACTCTGAAGCTTAAAGTTGCCCAAGGAGTTGTTGGAGCTGTAGCTGACAAGGGTTCTGTGCTGAGATTCATTCCGTATACTATGCAAGCTGTTAAGCAGGGATTCCAAGATCTTGGTGCATCCTCTTTGCAGTCAGCTCACGATCTTTTACGATCGGAGACTCTTAGATTAGAGGTATATTCACTTTTACTCCTTAAATCCTCTTTTGATTTTGAGTAATTCAGGATAATTCACTATTTGCCACACTTTTCTCAAATCCTTTATTATTTGCCACATTGACCACCACCTGTCAGTGACACATGGTGTGGCAAATAATAAAAGTGAAAAGTAAAGTGTGGCAAATTGTAAATTCTCCCGTAATTCGGGATAATCGAATAAGTTCATGTTTTTAAGATATACCTGTGTGCAAAAATTCTCAAACCCAAAGAATATTTTCATATCTGCAGCTGAAATAAATAGTCGATTTTGGAATGTGTATTAACTAACATGAAGATCCAGTATCTGTTGGTTTCGTCTTGGAGTGGGCATTGATATTGTGCCTTCCTCATGTGTAGTATTGAACACTCTTTTATGAATTGCTAAGTTCAATAGATCTTGTTGTTAATATTTTTTAACTCACTGATCTACACAAAAGCTATTCCGCATTTGAAAGAATTTGTATTGGCTGGCTTAATGTTCAGCCGTAGAATTATACATTTTTAGTATGTCCTGCTGGATGGATAATTTTTGTATGAATATCTGTCACTGTATCTAATTTAAGGTGACTGTTGTTTATTATGATGAGTGTGTCTTGCTCGCTTATACCGTTTTGTGGTATTGGCTGCCCTTCCAAAATATTCCTTTTTAAAAATATTTGTCCCGGTGATTCTGCATGAATCTCTTGCCCTACAGATTGTATGAATCTTTATTCTGTCATTGTCAGCAGTTATAGCATCCATTTGCATACTCACTGTTTCAAGGGGTTTTGGATTACGAAGTCTTGACAGTACTTTTAAGGTTTATGCTATTTGATATTCAGCCCAAGTGAAGTTTGATTTGCAATGCAAATTTATTTTCTTTTATCATTGTGCTTAGCTAGGTACTCTTCTTTTCTGTCTAATGGCGTTTTGACGAAACAGTCACAATTAGTAGTTCTTATCTGAACTTCTGTTCACAAATATACGTAGCATCCGTTCCATTAAGAACCAAGTTCACACATCGCAGTTCACTTAGAATTGTGCTCATAGTACTTGCATATTACGATGAATATGAACTTATTCAGTCTTTGTGATCCTTCTTTGGCAGGTGAGGACAGGAGCTGCCCAAGTCGAAGGAGGGATCCATGGGCTAGTGTCATATGAGAAGAAGCCGTTCTAGTTCCATCTTCAATCAAGAATTCTGGCGTGGTCTATTGAAGGTTGACTGACTGTGGGTGTTACCGTAAACTCTGATAGTGTTTCTGGTTTGTTAAGCTATTTGTCCTGTTGGTTTACCGTCACTATGGTTGTAACATGGGCATCAATCTACCATCACAGTGGTTGAAACATTGGGCATCATTCTGCGTGTACCATTTACAACGGTTTGAAACAATAAAACAGTGCTATTTTCGTTTGCTACTTTCTTAGAGAACTGCCTGAACTGTTGATTCGCTGCCTTTTTTTCCGTGACAGAAATTTTAGCTTGTAGTTTCAGCCACTTCGGTTGCAAGATCTCCTCGTGTGGTTGCCTACTTTTGTTTCCCGATCGGGACAGACTCCGAGCTGCTGAAAGCGAGAAGCATACGGACGCTGTGGTGCGCGCGTGTGGTTGGTGCTGGTGACTGGTCTCTGTCGTTTCCCCGAAGCAACAGCTACATGCTCTGACATCCAATCCCGATCATCAATACGTTGGTGGCTCCACCCCGCAACAGCTACAGCCGTTCCAGTACACTGATTGGATTGCTAGTGGAGCGTCGCTGTCCACTCCATATTTTTTTTCACACTCCTTAAAATCGTACACCCGCTTCATAGCTTATCCAGGAGCACTTCCGTTTAGGGATTGTAGTTGGAACTTAGCTAGTTCTCTGATCTTGATTGCACACTCACCACAAAGAAGTTCAGTAGGTGAACTACATGATGATTCAAACAAAGTAGGGAAACTAAAATCAGAAATCGCTTTATGCACTCGAGCTTCAGCGCTCTTGTTTTAAAAACTGTATTTCCATGTCTCTGAAAAATCAACGATAAAAATATACAAGTACATATAAACATTCACTATGTTGTTTTGGCCATAGTATTTTTGGCCATAGAAAAAGACAATTTTGGCAAAAAAAGAGTATTTTAGGCCTATATATAGCCACAAATTGTTGTTTTTCTGTAGCCCAGAGTATAACGCATTTTCCCCGGGAAAAAGTTGTAATTTTTTTAAACTTAAAAGTACAATTTTTTAACCTTTTGAAATTTGGGAGCACTGGTGACTTGGTGCTGCAAATCCTCACTCAACTAAAGTTTGCAACTAGTTACTTCCGCATCCCACTTCTGAATTTTCAAAAACTACGAAATAAAACACGGGCGTAGGTTATGTTGTATCTTATGCATTTACAAATTTTCAACCAAAAATTTGACAATGTGTATCTGAAAGAAAAAGTGTGAATAGCACATTATACTATTTACTTAGGTAATTTTCTTTTTTTTTGCACACGTCACACATGATCATATTTTGGAACGAAATTTTACGTATATCCACAAGAGACAACATAATCCATGTCCAGGATTTATTTTACATTTTTCAAAAACTTGTAGGTGCGATATCCAACAAATTTTGTGTTCGGCCAACAAATCAATTTCCCCGCCGTGATTCGCCGCCGGTTAACCGGAAACAGCCCAACCCCCGTGCCAGCTATCGTCTCCATCCGTTCACAAATATCCCCAGCCGACGCTGCCAGGTGGCTCTAGCGCCGATCACACGTCACCGACAGCTACACCACACCCAACCCGGCCCCACCGAACTGGTGCGCGGGCCCCACGCGTCGGTGGCCGATCCTTATCTCGCCTGGGCTGTTGGGCCACGGCTCCGCTGCGCCAGCCAGCCTGTCACAAATGGGCCCCTCCAGTCCATCTCCGTCCCAGCGACCGCGAGCCGTCGAGCCCACTCTCGGTTACGCCACGCCAGACCGGGCCCACCTCCACGTCTCACTGCCGCCGGGTCCCACCCACCCGAGCCACGCGGCCTTCCCAACCACCCGAGCCCGAACCGAGCGGTCGGGCGACTTGGGTATAAAGCCGCCGGAAAATCCAATCCTCCATTTCGAATTCCAAATTCCCCAACCCGCGATCTCCTCCTCCTCCTCCTCCCTCCCCGCAGCCACCACCACCACCGGCGGCGAAGATGAGGGAGATCCTGCACATCCAGGGCGGGCAGTGCGGGAACCAGATCGGGGCCAAGTTCTGGGAGGTGATCTGCGACGAGCACGGCATCGACGCCACGGGCCGCTACGCGGGGGACTCGGAGCTGCAGCTCGAGCGCATCAACGTCTACTACAACGAGGCCAGCGGCGGGCGCTTCGTGCCCCGCGCCGTGCTCATGGACCTCGAGCCGGGCACCATGGACTCGGTGCGCTCGGGGCCATTCGGCCAGATCTTCCGACCCGATAACTTCGTCTTCGGCCAGTCCGGGGCCGGCAACAACTGGGCCAAGGGACACTACACCGAGGGCGCCGAGCTCATCGACTCCGTCATGGACGTCGTTCGCAAGGAGGCCGAGAACTGCGACTGCCTCCAGGGTATGCATATTTTACCGCCCCATCTCGTCTCGCCTGTTTATGTCTGTCATGTCATTTGTGAGGCATTTCTGCTAGGGATTGATGGGTTTGCGTTAGATCTGGGTTGAACCGTTCGTCGGGGAGTTGTTAGATCCGGTCCAGATATTACGATGGGCGTCAATTTGGCGTTTATTATGCGCGTTGCTGTTTCGCATCGCTAGAGATTGTGTCCGTTCTAATTGTTGATTTATTTTTCTCATCGATTCGTGGGTACTGGGCTATCTGAATGATTTTGTTTGAATTGCTGGTCGCTGTTGATCAGTCATTTCGTATGTAGTACCTCGTACCATAGAAGTTGTCCTGTTACTGTGTGGTCTGTTTGTGATTAGCATGTTGGCGATGGAACTTGAAGGGATAATTTTATTGCAATGAGATGTTCTGATTACTGCATGCTATTCTGGATAGACACCTAGCTTGTTCACCAATAGAATTGTCGGCAGGGCTAATATTTTGTTAAAGTAGACAGTGTTGGATTTGCTTGCATGAGGTTGCAATTGTGTGGTCTGTTTCTGATTAACATGTTGGCCGTATAGCGATGGAACATGAAGGGTTCATGTTACTGCAACGAGATGGTCTGATTATTGCATGCTTTTATGGATAAACGCCTAATAGCTTGCTTCAACAATAATACTGTCGGCAGGACTAATATTTTTTTAAAGTAGACTGTGTTGGATTTGCTTGCATGGGGTTCCACTCTGCACCTGATTCGCCCTTTAAAAAACTAAAATTAAACTGTGTCATAGCTGGACTGAATTATTTATTTGGTCAACATTAGATAAATAAAATGGAACCCTTATCTTCCTGATGAATAAATGCTAAACTTCAGTGAAACTCACTTCTGCACCCGGGTGCACATGCACCCGGTTTTGTAATTTTGTTTTTGAAAATTCAAAACATGTCGAAAAATTCCGAAAAAAATCATGCATGTACCTGAGCATGTCATCCACCATCGTGTCAAATTTGGCGACGAGTAGACATCGTATGCGCCCTGTGCAAAAATGACAAATCTCAGATCTGAAAATAGATCCAAAATTTGAATTTTCAGATCTGAGATTTGTCATTTTTGCACAGGGCGCATACGATGTCGACTCGTCGCCAAATTTGACACGATGGTGGGTGACATGCTCAGGTACGTGCATGATTTTTTTCGGAATTTTTCGACATGTTTTGAATTTTCAAAAAAAAAAATCCAAAACCGGGTGCATGTGCACCCGGGAGCCAAAACGACCTCCTCTAAACTTCATTGCTCTGGTCATACCTATGGTTGTCTTGGTGTGTTCTATTAAATATTTCAGACCCAAGTAATATGTTTTTGTAGCATGCCTGTTGTAAATTGTTTACTCCCTGCACACACTTATTTCCTAGAGCACATGGTGATATTTCTAAACTGCTATCTGTTTGGTGCTGCTGCATGCTTGCATCCTGTTAACTCTTTTGCAGTTCACTACATAATTCTGTTTTGCATCTGCATTGCCATTTGCATATGTGAATAATAGTATTGCTTTATTTGCTTTACTTACAGGATTCCAAGTCTGCCATTCTTTGGGAGGAGGCACTGGATCTGGCATGGGCACCCTTCTGATTTCCAAGATCAGGGAGGAGTACCCTGATAGAATGATGTTGACCTTCTCTGTCTTCCCATCACCAAAGGTCTCAGATACTGTCGTGGAGCCATACAATGCTACACTTTCTGTTCACCAACTTGTTGAGAATGCTGACGAGTGCATGGTACTTGACAATGAGGCTCTGTATGACATATGCTTCCGCACACTAAAGCTTGCCACACCTTCCTGTAAGTTGTTAAGCTACCTTTGGTCTCTACATTTCTGTTCTACCACTGAAATTTTCAGAATGCAGGAGTTTATGTATGTTCGAAATACTTAGGCACTGATAGCTTATGTTCGAATAGAATTAGGCACTGATAGCTTCTGTTCTACCAATGCAGTTGGTGACCTGAACCATCTTATCTCTGCTACCATGAGCGGTGTTACGTGCTGCCTGAGGTTCCCTGGACAACTCAACTCTGATCTTCGCAAGCTTGCTGTGAATCTCATTCCATTTCCCCGTCTCCACTTCTTCATGGTCGGCTTTGCACCGCTGACCTCACGTGGATCACAAATGTATCGTGCTCTCACTGTTCCTGAGCTAACTCAGCAAATGTGGGATTCCAAGAATATGATGTGTGCCGCTGACCCCCGCCACGGGCGCTACCTCACTGCCTCTGCCTGTTTCCGAGGGAAGATGAGCACCAAGGAAGTGGACGAGCAGATGCTTAACGTCCAGAACAAGAACTCGTCTTACTTTGTGGAGTGGATCCCCAACAACGTCAAGTCCAGCGTGTGCGACATGCCGCCCAGGGGGTTGAAGATGGCAGGCACCTTTGTCGGGAACTCCACCTCCATCCAGGAGATGTTCCGCAGGGTCAGCGAGCAGTTCACCGCCATGTTCAGGAGGAAGGCTTTCTTGCACTGGTACACGGGCGAGGGCATGGACGAGATGGAGTTCACCGAGGCCGAGAGCAACATGAATGACCTGGTCGCAGAGTACCAGCAGTACCAGGACGCGACAGCCGAGGAGGAGGAGTACGACGAGGAGGAAGAGGAAGGCGTCGCGGAGTAGTGCTGAGCTCCAGTTATCTATGTATCATCCTTCTTCCGGTCTGTCCAAGTCGTGTCCCAGACAGTTTGTGGTGACGTGTTTTCTTCCATGGCTTGGTGAAGTTAAGGCTCTGCGTTTGTGCTTCGTTTTGTAATCGTTACGTTCAGTAGTACGTTGCAGTCTGTTTTGCTTTCGCATACCTGGGGTCAGTTGCCGCTGGCCTGAACCTATTGAGTGCTCTCCTTGAGCTAGTCAGTCACTTGTATGTCATGACAAGTATTAGTAGTCGTTAGCTGCAACAAAAAGAAGTATTGGTAATTGTTTCTCATCTTTGTGAAGCTTTTGTGTTACAGTTTTTTTTGCATTTTTTTTGTGGTATGCTCGCTCATTCATGGTCTTGTCGATCACTCTCTGATTAAGTGTTAGTGATAGTCAATGGTAACTCCGTTTAGGGTCATGGGTAACAGGTCTTCCCGTAGAGTCAGGATTGCTCCGTATAAGCCCCATCAATTGAGATGCAGCAGGCTTCTTAGAGCAGCGCAAGATGGTACACCTGTGAGTGCGTGGCTGCTTTTAGCGAGCCATGTCCGGTGTTTCGGCGCCCCAATTTGCTGAAGCTGTGGTACTGTGCCGTGCTGTCTCCTTGGTGCGGAGCACAATATTGTGACCTCGACTCTGATTGCCTGTCCCTCGTGCAGCGCATCGACTCTTCTGCCTGTGACCGAACTGAGGTTTGCTCTATGGTGGCAGACATTAAGCACACGGCGATGCCTTCTCTTCGTTGAGCTTTCGTCATGTTGAGCGTTCTCTGAACAACGCGGCACATCTAGCTAGATCCTGTATCTTTGTGTTTTCCATTATGCTCTGGAGTGCATCGGCGAGACACCTGAATATTTTACTATATATGGTACAGGACAAATGTATAAAAATAAGAATAGATACATGTATGATTACTTGTTGACTTGCGAGCCGCCCGTAAATAGAAATTTGACAAAGCGGTGCATACTTTTGGTATAAGTGACTGCATTTCAGTTCTGTCCTTGGTTAGGCCAAGTAGGTAAAGATTATTTACCTGTTTTTGTTGTCCATTCACAAGTGTATTTTATTTTTTTCTTTTAATTTGAAATTCAAATTGATACACAATTTTTTTTACCCCGTGCACATGAGGACTAGTGATTTTAACTAGAATTATTATCCATGGACAGCTGAGCAACTCTTTCTGTATAGCTACCTGACTAACTTAATGTTGTCATGTCAGTGTTCCTCCTCCGGGTTTTTTGCACAGGCTCTGCAGGGTTTGTCTTACGCTCGCTTCACTACGGTCTTTTACTTTGGGTGCTCCCTCCCTACAGTTACTTGGTTGGTGTTTATCCTTGGTCGGTGTAGCGATGAGCTGCTTCACAAAATTGCGCAGGGACATCTTCTAAGGCCGGCGAGTAAGAGAGCTAAGAACCTCTTCATTAGTAAAACAAAAGAGTTTGTAGAAGGTCCGGTGACCATCGTTGGTCAGTAAACCATAGAGAAACAATCCTAGTGTCTTCCATTCCTTAAACCTGTTTCTAGTTAATCTCCTTGTTGCAATACTTTTTATTGTCGCTCTTCATAACATGGCACTATTCTACCCTATACTTCTTGGTATATTTTCTTAAGGTTTTAGTTACTGGGTACACTTGTCATGAAAGTTTTTCCGACTTGATACACAATGTGTTACCCTGAAAAGAAGAGTTAAGGGAGTACATATATATAGATGCAAGGTCCCAGCTCGCAAGATGTTCCATTTAGATGGTAAGGATTAATGGAGCAGGATGGTAGTCAGGGTAAGGGTAGGTGTGACCATGTGAGTATTGAACGCATGCGAAGAAGATATAACTTGCATGTTATAGAAGAACACACAAGCCATATAAAGATAATTTAGACAACGAAGCCAATGGAATGATGTTGACCTTCTCTGTCTTCCCATCATCAAAGGTCTCAGATGTCGTCGTGGAGCCATACAATGCTATTCTGTTCACCAACTTATCGAGAATGCCGATGAGTGTATGGTGCTTGACAATGAGGCTCAATATGACATATGCTTCCGCACACTAAAGCTTGCCACCCCTTCCTGTAAGTTGTTAAGCTACCTTTACTCTCTATATTTTGTTGTACCACTGAAATTCTGAATGCAGAAGTTGTTTTTGTTAAAATAGAATTAGGCACTGATAGCTTGGTTATACGATGCAGCTGGAGACCTGAACCATCTTATCTCTGCTAACATGAGCGGTGTTACGTGCTGCTTGAGGTTTCCTTGACAACTCAACTCAACTCTGATCTTCCTAAGCTTGCTGTGAATCTGATTCCATTCCCCCGTCTCCACTTCTTCATGGTCGGCTTCACACCGCTGACATCATGCGGATCACAGATGTACTCGGATTATAGACCCTTACTGTTCCTGAGCTAACTTAGCAAATGTGGGATGCCAAGAACATGATGTGTGCTGCTGACCCCCGCCACGGGCGCTACCTCACTGCTTCTGCCTGTTTCCGAGTGAAGATGAGCACCAAGGAAGTGGACGAGCAGATGCTGAATGTCCAGAACAAGAACTCATCGTATTTTGTGGAGTGGATCCAACAACGTCAAGTCCAGTGTGTGCAACATGCCGCCAAGGGGGTTGAAGATGGCAGGCACCTTCGTCGGGAACTCCACCTCCATCCAGGAGATGTTCTGCAGGTCAGCGAGCAGTTCACCGCCATGTTCAGGAGGAAGGCCTTCTTGCACTGGTACACGGGCGAGGGGATGGACCGTGGACGAGATGGAGTTCACCGAGGCCGAGAGCAACATGAACGACCTAGTCGCAGAGTACCAGCAGTACCAGGATGGACTGCCGAGGAGGAGGAGTACGACGAGGAGGAAGAGGAAGGCGTGGCGGAGTAGTGCTGAGCTCCAGTTATATATATCCCATCCTTCAGGTCTGTCCAAGTCGTTTCCCAGTGAGAGTTTGTGGCCATGTGTTATTTTCCCGTTGCTTGGATGAAGCTTGAGGTTGCGTTCGAGCTTCGTTTTGTAATTGCTACGTTGTAGTATGTTGCATTCTGTTTTGGTTTCTCATCCTTGGGGTCAGTAGCTGCTGTCCTGAACCTGTTGAGTGCTCTCCTTGAGCTAGTCAGTCACTTGTAAGTTCTGACAAATATTGTTAGTTGTTCGCTTCAGCAAAAAAAAAAGAGTATTGGTAGTAGTTTCTCGTCTTTGTGAAGCCTGTGTGTCGCAGAATTTTTGCATTGTTTTCTTGTGGATTATCGTATATTCATATGCTCTCTGGTGCTGACTATTGTAGATCACTCTCTGGCAGTGATAAACCAATGGTAATCCCGCTTGTGGGTATCTCCTTGTTAGTACGGATTGCTACTTGCAAGTACCTCGGGAGAACTCGAACTTGAGCCCTTTTTTCTCTCCGCCACCGTCAGGCACCGTACTCATCAATTGAGATGTGCAGCAATCTTCTGAGAGCAATGCCAGATGGGAGATTGTGTCGTTGGTTGGAACGAGTGCTCGGCAGCTTGCAGCGACTCTCGGGCTTGTGCATATTTTGTCAGATCTTCTTAGAGAAGCAATCCCAATGTCTTCTATTCCTAAAACGGTTCATAGTTAATCTCCTTGGGTCTCCTATTCCAGAACACCTACCAGTAAATTCCTTGTTGCAATACTCATCTTGCTGCCTTGAACAACATTAAACTATTCCTCTCTCGACTTTTTTTGGTATATTTTCTGAAGGTTTTAGTTGCTAGCTACGCTTATCATGAAAGTTTTTTTCTAAGAAGAATTGAAGGAGTACATGTCTATATATAGACGCAAGTTCGTAGCTCATGAAATATTCCAATAAGATAATAAGGAATAAGGATTAATGGGGTAAGATGTTAGTAGGGGTAGGGTTAGCTTGACTGAGTTTCAAACGAACCTGAAAAAGATATAAGTTGCATGTTATGGAAGCACATGCAAGATACAATAGTTTAGACAAGGAAAGAAAATGTTACCTACAAGATCTGCAGAAACTGACGACTTCTAGAAACTTGATTACTTGCTTGGAGACAACGAGAAGGCGGGTGATATCTCTTTTGATTTCTATCGATAATATTATTTACTACTTTCATCAGGCCACAATGCGCTGGTCTACATATACATACACCTCTCTCATTCCCCTCAGTGTCACGATTGCCCCATCTCCATGTAAAGTCTAACTCGTTAGTCCCCTGCCTCATCCCCTCTTGGTCTCTACCGCTGTGAGGAACAGCTTTCATCAATTGAGATGCAACTAACTTTTGGAGCACCAGTTAGTGCTTGGTTTCTTGGAGCGAGCCTGGAGTTTCGGCGCCTGAATTTGCTGAGCATTGCACTGCGGCGTGCTCTCCCTGGCGCACGAAGAGGAGCACAATTTTGTGACTGTCAACTCTGATTGCATGTCCCTCGTGCCGCGCATCAACTGTCTACTCTTGTGGATCGAACTGCTGCTGGCTCTGTGGTGGCAGACGTTAAGCACGCGGCGATGGCTTTCGTCATGTTGAGCGTTCTCTGAATAACGCGGCACTTGGCTTAGCTAGATCCTGTGTGAACTCCTGTACAACGTTGTGTTCTCCATCATGCTTCCTAGAGACACCTGAACATGCATCGAACAGAACACACGCGCACACAGGCACACGTATGATTAATTATTGATTTACAGATCCCTCCTAAACTGAAATTTGACGTGCCGTATACTTTTTGAATAAGTTTTGTTTTTTCCCTTGGTTAGGCCTATTTGTATTGTTTCAATAGTAACATTCACATATATATATTTTAATGCTTTTATAGTAGTTATTTCAAATATAATAAATCCATACACATAATTGCTTGCCCGTGCAAGTGCACGGGATGACAACTAGTGAGTATAATTAGAATTATTATTACGTGTGCATAGCTTCGACTTTGCTGTCTTCTATTTTATACTGCCGCGACAAGGGAATGAGCTCCTCTGAGCCAAGTCAGGGTGCTACATTACCCTAACTTAGTGGGGTTTTTAACAGTTGGATCGTGGATTAACGGCTCCGATCATGAACGAACAGTACATATCAAACAATGTTGTCTACAATATTATCTCTACAGTGTTTTGGTACAGTGACAGTGCATGTTTAGGGTGATTGTCTACAATGTCGAATCTTGACCTTTGATTTCAGATCCAACGGCTAAGTTAGCCTAACTTAGCAAGAGATAAGTCAGAGGAGCCCGTTCGCATAACAAGAGAGTTGTGTACAGGGTATGTGGGGCCCTTTTCCGTCTCACACCACTAAAGTGTTTTCAACGCGCTTGCTCTGCCCTCTGGTTACATGGTAGGAGTTACTCCTTGGTTTGTCTCATGGCGATTAATCCCAATGTCTTCCATTCCTAAAACTGCTTTTAGTTAATCTCCTTGTGACCTCTATTAACAGAACACTCTAGTAAATTTCCTTGTTGCAATACTTTTCACTGACACCCTGCACAACATGGCACTATTTATTTAGTTTCTAGCTGCACTTATCGTGGAAGTTTCACTACTCAATACATAATGTGTAATCATTAGAAAGAAGAGTTGAGGGAGTGCACATATATATAGATCCAAGTTCGTAGCTCTCAATATGCACCTGCAATACGGTAGAAATTAATTGAGCCGGAAGTTAGGGGTAGGGGTAGGTCGTGTGAGTTTTGAACCCATGGAAGAATATATATGGGTGTGTTTGGTTTTGGAATGGGAATGTAACCATTCCACGCCTAGAGCCAATTCCTATGTTTGGTTGTTGAGGAGGAATGGAACCAAGTGATTCCTCCAGAGGGAATATAGCGGCGGCAGTGGCAGCGGCAGCTTCTAGGCAAGCAGCGGCGCAGAGCAACTGAGCAAGCAGGCAGAGGTCACAGAGCAAGCGGCGGTGCGGGGCAAGCCGTCCAGCGGCGACATCGATCTGGCAAGACCAATTGATCGATCTGGGAAGTTAGGCGCAGCCGGGCAAAGCAAGCAAGGACACGGCTTCAATTTGGCAAGATTAATTGACCCGTGTGCAATAGCTAGATCAGTGCTAGCCCGTGTGCTTTTTGTTGAAAATTGCCATTGATTTTGTGCTTGATTAATATTTTGTACCCATTTTTTCTCTAGAAAAATCATTATGATTTTAAGTAATACATAGACAACACATTGTGTGTTGATATCATATTACTATAAATGCTTAATGACAGTGAAAATCTCACTTCTTCATTAGTTGTTTTGAACCACGTTCATTCCATCCCATACTTCAAACCAAACAACATGATAGAACCATTTCGTTCCACCTCATTGACTCTACCAAACACATGAATGGAATATAACCATGACATTCCATTCTGGTGGAATGTAACCGTTCCATTCCATTTCACTTGGTTCTCATACCAAACGCACCCTAAGTTGCATGTTATGGAAGAACACACAAACCGCACACGGATAGTGCAGAAGAGGAAGCCAAGGGATACTACTATATCTTCTAAAATTGATGCCTTCTATACATTTGATTAGTCGTTTGGAAAATCGAGAAGGCGGGTGCCAGTTATATCTTTTTTTTCTTTTTCTGAGAATGTCAATTACTCTTTTCATCAGGCGACCATGCTCTGGTCTATATATAGAGGCACATTTCTCATTCACTCCTTAGCTAGGGCACATTCACTTTCATGACTATATATAAGTCTCCACATTGATAGTGAAGAGGCACATGAACAAACTATTCCCAATGCCGTTGGTAGATACACATCGGCATATGTGCTTCAAGTTAAGTATAAGATGATACAGAGCTTTGAGGAAGGCAGGAACAAAATGAGGGCTTTGTCCTCATAGTCCTATCAAATGGGAACAGAACCTAATTAAGGAACGTACCAAACATCACCATGGTCATTTCTTCAACGAACTGGGCAAAAGAAGGATAAAAACTAATCCAACTTGGAATGACTAAATTGTCATGTCGACGGAACATTCCGCCCATCCAAAGGTATTTGCACGACACGAATGACACTGATAGAACGGAACTTAAAAACTTTTAAGCAGAATATAGGCACAAGGCTAAACAGTGACCAAGACATGAGTTTAGGTTTGAAATGAAAGTGTACAAGGAAAGAAAATTAGTTGTAGCATATAGTGACATGCTAATCGTAGAATTCTAGAGAGATTTGCATATCACACTTGATTGCAGTTGTCTTGCTGGGGTTAAATACCCCTAAAATGTACACAGAAGCACGGCGACATTAGATGATCATGTAGTGTAAAATTGGAGTGACATCACAAGCTGATCATGGCAGGATGCACAGAACGCGAGCTGTGCCTGCTTATTTATCCGGAATAAGATCAACGTTGCATTCCACGGAAGGATACGCTGCGAAGATGTCGTATAATTTTGTGCACCAATCATAATTTGATGTGAGTTTCACTAGATCTGGCAGCTTCACGGTCACTCTTGTAAGCATCGGCGCACGTCTAAACACCAACTCCAAGAAGTAAATCTCATGATTCTCCCCTTCGAACCCTTCGATTTGCAGCTTTTCAAGATTTGGAAAGGAGACAGTTTGGGTTCTCGGGTTCCACGGCCCATTATAATCGCAAGGTCGCCTCGCTATTCTCACCTAAAATAAATGTGATTCACATAAATTTAGTACGATGCTGCACACAACTGACACCATTAGAACTTTTTTAATTTTATTTTTTTTGGGATAATTATTGACAAAATCTTTTGTTCAGACACATATATTCAAACTCAACTACTAGAAGCACATCGATAAATTACCTCAGATCTACGAAGGACGATCCTAAGGCTTCGTGTAGCACAACGAATGTGATGCATCCCAAAGAGACGCCACACAAGTGATCCAAACTCATGCTCCCCTGTTATGAGATGTAACTCCAAAGCCGAGAAGTCCGTAACCATATGTTTCGATATCCCCGCTGCAAATTCGATATCTCCACTTGGAAAACCATGTGAGTGCTGCCAATTAAAAAAAGAGAATAAAACAATTTGGCGTGATATTATGGACAAGTTTAATCTGGTCGGCGAATCGAGTGAAAACATGTACGGGAGACATACTTTGGTACTCCACCACATGGTCAGCGATAGGACATTGACGCGAGGGAGGTGCGAGCAGGGGTCTTCTCCGGTGCCGGCGTTCGAGCAAGCGGCCCACCCTCCGTGTCCCTCGGCTGTCTCTAAGCTAACCTCCATGAGTTTCCAGAGACCGAGCGCGTGAAGCACGCTGGCATACGAGCAGCGCCACCAGACCTCCTCCACCATTGGCGCCACGACGATGGACACCGAGAGCTCGGGGCTGGCAATGATGGACATGGCCAATCGCTTGACCATGGGTGCCTGGACGACGATACGGCGTGTCCGATTGCTCCTCCTGTACACGAAGAGTTCCTGCAGCGAGGAGGAACGGACGGTGACGTCGGCGCAGCCGGGCGCGCCGGCCGCCACCGTTAGCACGCGCAGGCGCGGGCAGCGGGTGATCAGGGCGTCGAGGTCGAGTTGGCATCCGCGGAGAGAGAGAATCTCGAGCGCGGGGAACCCGGTGCTGACGCGGGAGTGGGTCAGGAGGAGGCAGGGCGGCGTGCGCAGGTGGATGGAGGTGGCGCGTTGGAAGCTGGGCAGGTTAACGGAGACGTACGGGTCCGCCGGCGAGAGCGTCAGGTCCGGGTCGAGCGCGAAGCGGAGCTGCACCGGCGAGAGCCTCTCTGCTTCGCGGAGCACCGAGGAGACGGTGCCGCAGAACCTCCGCGCCGAGGCGATGGTGGTGGCGGCCTTAGGCCGGTCCTGCACGGGGACGGCGATGTCGACGAGGCGCACCCCGGGGTGGGCAGCGCGGCGGAGCGCGTCCCAGAGCGAGCCGAGCGGGACGTCGCGGAGGGTGACGTCGACCTCGGTGAGGTGGGCGCTGAGGCCGCGCCAGCGGCGGGAGAGGAGGGTGGTGCGCGCGGCGGCGCTGGCGTAGCCGAGGTGGAGGAGGATCTGGAGAAGGAGATCGTCCGAGAGGGAGCTGATGCGGTCGGCGGGGGCTCCGCCTCCACCTGTGCCTGGATGGAGCTGGGAACGGGAACCATGGCCTGCTCCGCTCTCGTCCATGGCTCGGCTGGGGCTGGGAACCCCAATGGGATTGGTTGAAGTTGTAAGCGAGAGAGAGAGAGAGATAGGCTTGAGGGGAAGACGAACCGGAAGCAGGGACTAGGCGGAGTTTGGGTCGATTCCGATCGGTCGAGGAGCCTATACTAAGAAGAAACTACTCCTATGTAGAAGTAGTGCTACTATATAATCATCACGAGTCACGACTGCATCAAAGGGAGAAGATATGTAATGCTCCCCGTGCTACCGTAAAAAAGTCATATTTAAATGTTCAAAAAACAATTACGAAAAATTATGGATGTTCACAAGGTATGTTTGTACAATCTCCAAAAATTTCAGATCCAAATTTGAAATGAACATTGAGAAACAAAAAAAAGTCATATCTAGTATGAAAAGTGTGCATTTTTTTACTTTTGTCTTTTGTGATACCAGTGACACTAATCATGATAGATTTGTCATTTTTGTTATTCAATGTTCATTTCAAATTTGGTGCTGAAATTTTTGAAGGTTGTACAAGCATACCTTATCGAGTCATCGTATACACAAATAGGAGTCCACCCGCCTCCAAGATCCCGGGGACCAGTGCCATCTGCCTAGCCGCCAGGAACCGAATTGTCGCGGCCATGAGTTAAGTCACCGCCTCCAGGTCCTACGCATCCACAGTGAGGCTGCTGGTCGTGGTGTTCCTACTCAACCCGATCTCCTGGACCTCCTTTGTAGCACTAATGGGCTCAAAGTCCATCAGCCTGCATCTCCCACCAAGGAGGGTTGGCTTGTCACCGCCCGAGCGGAGCGCCACGAACGCTGATCGTTCCCTGGTCTTGATCATGAGAGCTTTACTCTTGTGTTTATGATGCTGAAACTTTAAGACCATATTCCTAGCAAACTCTTGCAGTAGCTTTGATGTTAGCATTGCCCTGTCATGTGTTTGGTCTCGTATACTTCCTCCGTCCAAAAAAAGTTAAGGCATACACTTTTTTCAAGTAACTTTAATGTAGAATTAGCCTAAATATTACATTATTTATATTATGCAAAATTGATGTCGTTAGTTTCATATTTGAACAAAGTTTTTAATGGTATAATTTTTATTGCACATAACCCATATTTTACTATTCAAATGCATGGTCAAAAGTTAATTCGAGAAGCAGTGTGCGCCTTCTTTTCGAAAAAGGCTAAATATGTCAATTTAATTGGACTTGCTTGAATTTAGTTAATCTGCTAATCCTTGTGAAGCATATATTTATTTCTGGAATAATGATCCAGCGCGGCTGGGAGAATATTTTCTCGAACAATGAACTCATTGTTTTGGACGTAAGCAAATGAAATTATCTAACTCATTTCCCCCTTCTTGCTAGTGCAAAGTGGACCGCTCATATTTCCTACACGAAAATCCCGTTATCTTCTCTTTCCAGTTCTCTCCGCTAAAACTCATGTGCCGCGATCATCTCCGGTAAAACCTGGCTAATTTAAGAGAAACAATTGCCCGGCCATAGATAAACGGCAGATTCTAACAAATGTTGAACCGAAGGATGAAGGAAATAAAAGGTACAAAAGACAAGGTATTGACTACTCGGAATGATTCTACCGGCGTGCACACACATCTGACATGAATATGCCCCTGAGTTGTGCATGTTTTCCCGATACCTTCCATCCGCAGAACTGTTTGGAGTTCTTTTCATTATTAGCACTCAATTAACATCCCTAGGGTCGTTGTCAAGTCTTTTCTCCATGACGTACCGCTTCGCCTCCAGCGACAGGAGAGAGAGGCGATTGGATCTCACATCGTCTCCCGTCGCCGCCGCCGGGTTTGTCCGGCCTCTGTGGCCTTCGGGCCATGGAGGCACGGTGGATCTTGTCCCCCGTCGACGGGAGGGCTCTGTTTTTTTTTAGTGTCCAGGTTTGCTGGGGCGGCGTTCTGTTGGTGGCGGCGGCGCTTCTTGCAAAAATGTCTCCCCGGATTCAGCCCCATCTCGGCAGCGACGTCGAGACTTGAGAAGCTTGTAGGAGTGGTGTGGTTCTCAAGGATTTCGTCTGGCGATGGCGGTCTCCAGATCGTCATGGAGCTTCATCGACGGTTCATCCTTTTTCTTCGACTCCGGAACGGATGTGGTCTTCTTGACCCGTTAGGCGACTTCCCGTCCGCAACCATCAATGTCAGGCCGGCTCTGGGAGGAGCGGCAGCGGCGGCGCGCCGTCGACACGGTCTGGAGGTTGAAGATGAAGGGCATCTCAAGTATCTCGTTGTAATTTTCGATTTTGTTGAAGTGTTTTGTACTGTTCGGTGTTTCTTTTAATGACAGAATTCTTTTCGCAAAAAAAAAAACATCCCTAGGGTCAGCAGGGAGAAGCTACTAGATGGACAATGGAATTCTTTTCATTAGTATAGAATCGAATTTTGAACAAATAATATATGTTTGCGGGATGTGTCTTTTGAACAACTATAATTTCTCAAGTCTAGCTAGCAAGAAACCAACGGAGAGAAGAACTTGTCTATATGAATTTGAAGATGCATGAGATGCTAGTGTTGGTAACAAGTCAAGAAGCTATATAGCTAAGGTAGGGAAGGTGAAGAAATAAATTACACTGCCATGATTGGAGAAAAAAAAGTGAATCTCACTAGGACGGTGTTTTGGCTCATGGATACACATATGCACCCTGTATTTAAAATGAATTGTTAATGCATTTCTAAATGTTAAATAGTTTCCCAAGATAGTTCCTTACATGCATCTGCACGTCCTATGTGCGCACAAAGTCAGTTTGATGAAAAACTGTCATTTTTTCTGGCTTGTGTAAACCCACAAATTCGGTGATAAAATAAGCCTTTTTACGAGATGTTTTTTTTTGTCTATTTCCACATAGTCGAAGTGAATTTCTGGGATCTCATCCAGTAATAGATAGCAACCTTAGGGTTAAATATTTACTAAGAGTTTGGTCTCATATTAATTTGTTCATTTGTAGAGAAATATCATCACACTAGCAAATCAGTAAGTTTATATAGTCCATTTGATAATACTCAATGGTATGGTAATGCCTTGATATTAGTATATACTCCCTCCGTTCCAAATTAGATGACTTCAATTTGTGCACATACGGATGTATCTATACTTGTAACATGTCTAGATACATCCATATGTGGACAAATGGAAGTCATCTAATTTGGAACGGAGGGAGTATCTCTTTGTAGAAGAAGATAAAGGTAAGAAGCGACCAACCCATTTGCACCATTACTTTATTAATGTTGACTGGCCCTTGTATGTAAATAAGGAGATTGTATTATAGCCGAACCCGCGGTGTTAAACAAGGTAACCATAATGCTAGTATAGTATTCATAACGTTCTGTCTAACAAAAAGTTTGTAACTCAATAGATGGGTTTAGAAGTTGACTCTTCTCCTCAGGATTACAGATTTTAAACGGCGTTTCGTAGCATTTGTTAATTACCTGCTAAATCTTTTCATGCGCATATTAATGTCTTGTCAATCCTCGTGTCTCGCTGCGATATGACAGAGTGATGTATATGGTAGGACAAAGGGATGGACGAACAAATGGCCACTTGGACACTTGATGCACAGTCACAACACAAACCCTCCATCGAGTTACACCGCTGTTCAGTTAAGTAGGATGATCTACAGACTACTGATCGTGTGATCATGACTTGGAAACTGTCATCCAACGTAGCGGATGGTGGTCAAATCAGATGCACATAGGACGGGTCTACCAAGCTGTTATACAAGGTTGTTCTAATTAAATAATAAAAAAGGTGCTTCTTTGCTAATCATAGCTTAGTAGTGGTAATTTAGCAGTTTTCCCCTCCATTAAACGTCGACATGCGTTTCAATTCATTCTCACTGTTCACACCTTCTAAACCCATATAGCCCTAGCGCCGGTCCCACGCAGCAGTTAGCGACATCCCGTGCCCCACGAGGGGAAGCCGTGGAGACATCTTTTCCAAAAACAGCCCAGCCTCCCGTGCTAATTCCGCCTCCTGTCCTCGCAATATCTATCCCGGCTACTACGTCTTCGGCAATGGTGATTCGTTCTCTCGGCTCCCAACGGCGTCGACAAAATGGTTCGGTTATTTGTCCCTGGAATATCAGTGGTGGTGCTTTTGCCAATATTGTTTGATTAATTTAATGGTTGCGTGCGTGCACAAAGCCTTGGCATTGCGGCTCAAAATTAAAAGGGAGAACCTTCGTTGGCATTCACAGGTCTGTGGTTTGGTGTATTCGGCGTTGTTCTACGGCTGCCTTCAGAAAAGTACAAGATTGTGTCATGAAAGAAGAAAGGGCTTGAAGATCTCATAGATTTGCTCGTCTCTTTTAGTTTTGTTTTTGTAATCGATGTAATCGTGTACTCTTTGCTGGTTTAATATATATGGTAAAATTTAAAAAAAATCCGCCTCCTGTCACCCGTCCGTCCTCTCTGCCGTTGATTGCTTCCTTTGCCTCGTTCTTCTCTCGTCGTCTCGGCCAGGGGGCAGGGACTCCATCTCTTCCCATATTGGGGAGAGTACACGAACGCCATTGACTCTGCTGCCGAGGTACTCTCTCCCCGCCCGCCCCGCGCGATCTCGAATCTGTCTTGTTTCTCACCGTTCCACCACGGTTTTGCCCTAGTTTTTGTCATGTTCTTGGCTATAATGTTGAGTTCCGTAGATATTGATTACGAGGGAGAATTTCGGGGTGGTGATTCGGCGGTAATGTACTCCTAGACCTGGCAGTCTGCCTGAGATTTGCCGGATTTTTGTGCCTGCATTTCTTACTTTTTATTTGTCTGTGTGCTTCCCGTCAGGTTCATGTAGACAGAGAGGAAATGACACTTCTGTAGCGCTGGAGTAGTGATTTCCCGTATCCGGGCGAGCTGCAGCTTTTCATAGATGATACTCAGTGATCATTATGGAGGCTGACTGCCTGTGTAGTGTCGTCGTCGAGTCACGTGTGATCATGTGAATGATTTCTCAATGCCTGTCTATTCACACTAGCGCAGAACTCCCCCTAAATCTTGGAGAGGCAATCCCAATGTCTATCATTTCTAATGCTATTTCTAGTTAATCTGGCTGTGTCTTCTATTTACAAAGAACTTTCAGAAAATTTCCTTCTTGCAATACCTTTTAGTACTGCCTCACTACACAATATGGCACTATTCTACCTTACACTTCTTGGTATCCTTTTAGACGGTTTTAGTTGCTAGCTGCACTTATCGTGGAAGTATTTGGCACTCGATGCACAATGTGTAATCATGAGATATAAGTTTAGGGAGTACAGAAATAAACACACAAGGTCGTAGACTCGTAGCTCTCAAGATGTTCCAGTAAGATGGAAAGAATTAATGGAGCCGAATGCTGGTAGTGGTTGATGTGACCATGTGAGTTTTGAACACATGCAATGAATTTAAAAGTTGCATGTTATTGTTTATGGAAGCACATGCAACGCCACACGAGTTGTTTTGACGAAGGAGCCAACGGTACCTACCAGATTTTTTCTAGGCCGCTGGCTATCTCCTTTTTTGACGTGGGTTATCTCCTTCGGTTTCACTGACAATATCACTTACTTTTTTCACCAGGTTCACCAAGAGCCGCCATGTGTATATATATATACAGACACCCTCTCTCATCCACACCTTGATTACTTCACACTCATTGTTTTCACGATATAGAAGTCACTATACTCACAAAAATAGTTAAAAGGTGCATTAACAAACTGTTCCAGTGTCGTCGACAAGAGCTTCAGCTGAAGTGTAAGATGATGTGGAGGTTTTTGAGAACAGAAGGCACCGGAAGAAAACTTCCAGCAAGTGGCAGGCAATCAGTACATGATCAGAACACGGTTTACAAAATGGTCGCACAGTGCCTCAACTTTTACATTTTCTTCATCGGACTGACATGAAAATGAACAAAGAAAATGAAATCTATAAAGGTGTAGGGATTATCGTTCAATAGAGAAATATGTCCACCTAAGGTGTAAATACGCTGCATTTCCAATCAAGTTAACTACCACCTCTACTTACATTGCGAAAGAACAAAGTACTTCAGCTTTTTGCATTCACCAATCATGCAACATATGATCCAAAACTGAATTTCATCTTTTATTTTCCATCTCTCATCCTTCGGACTAGGTACCGTAGACCAGTAATGCATCTACTACACGAACAAGCCGCCACTTCTTGGTTTCGGTCTACAGAGCAGTTGGAGAGACCGGAGTTGCTCCCCTCCATCTTACAGATGACCTTTGCAAGCTAATTTTTATTATCTAACATAGGAATAAAAAAGATTTTGATAACTCACAAAACTGACAAGGAGGAATCCTCAAAATTATCACAAAGGGTTGATTATCAGAGTCACGTTTTTGTGTGTTCTTATGAGCATTGCTAAAATAATTCGTGTGTTTGTGTAGTGCTGTTAGGTGTGAAGTTGTATGCATCTTTAAAAATAAGCCATGGAGCGGTACAGCCGCCGGTTGGGACCCGCCACGACTGTGCCACCTCCCAATGTCATGATGGGCACCACGTTTGGCCCGTGAACTTCCCGTGTAGGAAGATGACGGCGAGGATCTTCAAGAGTGGCAGGAGCATGTTGATCATGACGTGGCCAAGGAGCGAGGAGGCGCAGGTGATAAGCCCCATGATGCTCAGGCTGAGCAACTGCCACGACACGATGTGCCACCCGGTTTACAACATAACCCACACCAACCAAATGCGGTGCGTTGGCTTGTGTATTTCTGGAGTTTGTTTCGGTCTCGTGATGCTCCATTCTTCGGGGTGCCCTTGTCGTTTGGGGTGTGTGTGTTGTGTTGTAAACCTTGTGGTGTCGTGTTTATATCGTGCAACTTTTGTCGTTGTACCGGCATTCGTGGCTTCTTCTTCTATGAAATCTGATGCACCTGGCAGGGTGTATCCTTAAAATAAATAAGTTGACGGGCCAAAGGGCATTGCGCTCGTGCTCTCACTTTGAGGCGAATGAATAAGGAGAGGCGTGGAAGAACCATGAGATTGAACCAACATATCTACCCTTCATAAATAAAATTAATCAACTATTTTAATCAATGGCTAAAAAAAATTAGTGTTAATGGTATCGGATAATCTAACCCATTTTTCTTCTTCTTGCTAATGCAAAGTGCCCCGCTCACATTTTTCCTACACAAAAATCCCCTTTTCTTCCCTTATCCAGTTTTCTGCGATAAAACTTATGTGTCGTGATCAGTAACCACAGCTGGTATAACCTAGCTAATGTATGAGAATAATTGCCCGGCCGTGAACAAAGGGCAGATTCTAACAATTGTAGAAAACCGAAGAATAAGCAATACAAAAATTAAAAAGGGCTAATTCTTGGCAAGGCACTGAGCCACTGACTACTTTGACTGATTGACTCTACAAGAGTTGAGCATGAATGTATGACGGCGTGCGCACACATCTAGAATCAAGTTGCCCCTGAGTAGTGCATGTTCTTCTGATACCTTCCATCCGCAGAACTGTTTTAACCTTTGGATGATTGACAATTCTCATTATTAGCACTTAAGTAACATCCCTAGGGTCAGTGGGAAAAGCAACTAACTGGAATTTGGAGTTCTTTTAATTATTAGTATAGAATCGAGTTTTCGACAAGTAGTATATTTATTTGATGGATGTGTCCTGGGAACATCTATAGTTTCTCAAGTCTATCTAGCTAGCAAGAAACCAATATAAAGAACTTATCTATATAAAATTTGAAGATGCACGAGATGATATAATTTGTGTTTGTAAGAAGTGAAGAAGTTATATACAGAAGAACTATGACCTATAGAAGAGACGAGTTGGACCTTCTCACTTTCCTCTGCTACAGTGAAAGCGATTTTCTGGGCGAATCTCGTGCGCCGCGGTTCCTCGCCGCTGATCCGCGGGATTTCCTGGCCTCCGGCGGCCGCTTCGGCGGCGGGAGGTCGGGGAATCCCCGGATCGGGCTATGTGAATTAGGGGTGTGTGAGGTGTGTCGCCGGCGGCGTCGAGGTGGAAGCGGCGGCGTTGGTGTTGTTTGCAGGTGGTGGTCTTCCCTTCCGTTGGCGCGGTTCCTGGAGCCCCGCCGCGGATCTGCCTCCTCGCCTTGCTCGCGGCTCTGCGGAGACCTCGAGAGGGCACCCCCTTTGCCGGCGTCCATGTGCAGGTGGAGCTGGCGATTGACGACATGGAAGATGCAGTGCGTGGAGACCAAGGTGGTGTCGCCGCCGTCGTGCGCGGTGGAGGTGCTTCGGCGCCGAGGAACGTCGACTCTCAGCCCACGGGGGGGCCTCCCAGTCCAAGCGTATGGAGGTGGTGCGGCCGATTTCGCCGGCGTGACGTCGCGCGTGATGAAGACGACGCCAGAGCTCGAGAGGGACCTAGTTGTTATTTCTTGTTTTCTTGGGCTTTTCTGTATGAATCTTGGTCGGATGTAACTGCATATTTCCCTCGCAAAAAAAAAAGAAGTTATATACAGAAGGTATGGAAGGTGAAGAAATAAATTACATGTACGTGGAGCAGGCAGATGAGATATAGGGCCACACCGCGGTCAATGGAAAAAATAAAGTAAATCTCATGAAAAATAGATAGCACTTTTGGTTGAAAATTTACTAAGAGATTGGTCTTATATTTGTTCGCTTTTAGAGAAATATTGTCGCAGTCGAAATCGGTAATTTCATATAGTCCAATTGATATTACTCAATGACATGGTAATACCTTGTACAAATATGCAAATAATAGTATAGGTGAAACCATAATATTGAACAAGGTACCGTGCACAGTCCTCACGATAGGATGAACTGATCAATTCATCCTCACTGTTGTGGCTGGATTTCTACCCCCTAAATCGCACAGACTCACATCGCCCACGCGCCGGCCCCACCAAGAAGTGAGCCCCGCTTTACTGTTCTATTCCATCTCCCGTTAACTGTCATCCGTCCTGTTCTGCCATTGCTGCCTGCTCGTTCTCTCTCGTCGTCTCCGCCAGGCGCCAGGGGTTCCCGTGGTTAGGAGAATCCGCTGCCGCCATTGGCGCTGCCGACGAGGTACTCTCTCCCCGCGATCTCGAATCCGTCTCGTTCGTCTCTGCTTCGCCGCGGTTTTGCGGTTGTTTTGGTGTTGTTTGGTTTCAGTATTCAGTTCCGAAGATGCAAGTCGTGTGAAAATTTTGGGTCTTGATGTTGGAAGATGGAAATTTGACGGCGGCGTATCTCTCTACGCGGCAGAGATGGGCGGAATTGGATCTAGGGTGACGAGATTTTCGTGCCTGCATTTCTTATTTTATTTGGCGGGGCGGTTCTCGTCAGATTGGCGCAGACAGGAAAGGGCAATCCTGTAGCGCTTTGCCGAATCCGTGCGAGCAATCGCTGTGAGCAGGAATGATTATGGAGCCTGCCTGAGTCGTGTGGCGTGGACTCACCTGTGATCACGTGAATGATTATTCAGGCAAAGAAACGTTATCGTCTCGGTCTGAAGAAAATCCTCACTGTGGCATCCTCTTCAGTGTCCAAGCCAGTTGCTTATTAGTAGTACGTTGCCCCAACTCATTGTCATCCAAAAAATCGGGTTCTGTGATCGCGTCTTTAGGTAGTGTAATGCTTTGTTTGTGCTGGATGGCTGCAGCTTTTGGATCCCATATTCAGGTCTTTATCTGGTTAGGTATGTGATGGATCATGAGTGTACTTCTATGGTGCAGCTCTGATTGGGGAAGAAGATAAGATGGTTGTCCATGAGTTCACCGTTGATCTCAACAAGCCACTTGTTTTCCAGGTACCATTTGCTCTGCCGATGCTCCTTTATTCTTCCGATAATTGGTGCAGCAATTGTTTTCGAATTTTTTTACCTTGGGCACAATTCCCATTCTTATTTTTATCTCAAAAAATTTCATCACCTCGACGCCTCTGCTTACACTTCTGAGTTTCTGACTACCGGCTGAACTGCTGAACTGTTGAATTGGGAATCTTGTATTGATACATGATAGATATAAGACATGCTCTGCTCTTCTGAAATAATATGATATAGTTCTTAGAAATTATGGCTTCATAAGTTTTAACTAATCTAAAAATTGGTGCTGCCTTACAGATTGTGTTCTGTATTTTGATGTAGGTTGGCCATCTCGAGGAACATTACCAGGAATGGGTTCACCAACCTATTGTCACGAAAGAAGGTCCACGCTTTTTCGAAAACGATGTCATGGAGGTACTGATAATGCACTCCGGTATATTAATATCATTGAGGATCTTGAAAACTCATCTGTATAATAAAAATAAATCTTTGTACAGTTCTTGACACTCACAAAATGGTGGGTTGTGCCAGTCATATGGCTACCTGTCGTCTGCTGGTTGTTTTCCAAGTCTATTCAGATGGGTCATACTGTTCAAGAAGTAATTCTAATGGCTCTATTTGGAGTATTTGTCTGGACATTGATTGACTATACCTTGCACCGCTTCCTCTTCCACATCGATACGAAAAGCTATTGGTAAGAACTTATAAACCTTGACTTGGTAATGTTTTCACTGTGTCTTTCCTTCTGCAAATAATTGGTTGCTGATGTGACATTGCAGGTCAAACACAGCTCATTACCTTATTCATGGATGCCACCATAAGCATCCGATGGACTCACTCAGACTTGTGTTCCCTACTGCTGGAACAGCAATTTTGTGTGTGCCGGTATATCCATAAATTACATGCATGCTGGCTATTTGTGATTTGCATCCAGAAAACATACATAACCCATCTAAATCGAAGGGGCTGTTTTGTTTCTTATTTTCAGTTTTGGAATATAGTCGTGTTCTTTGCAACTCCATCTACCACTCCTGCACTATTTGGCGGTGGCCTGTTGGGGTATGTGATGTACGATTGTACTCACTACTACTTGCACCATGGACAACCATCCAAGGATCCAGCAAAGCATCTCAAGGTGACTTTTCAAGCAAACATGATTCCACTTAAATCCATACATAAGTTACTACTAGCTGTTCCATCTTCCGTGCAACTTACTCCTCACAAAGTTCACTTTTGCTGCAGCGGTATCACCTCAACCACCATTTCAGAATCCAGGACAAGGGATTCGGCATCACCTCATCGCTCTGGGATGCCATCTTCGGTACTTTGCCTCCATCCAAGATCACCACGAAGCGCAACTGACACGAATAGCATATTCTTGAGGTTGTTCAGTTAGATTTGAAATTCAGGTTAGGCACAAAGCTCCTCTTGTCTTTCTGCGATGGGATCACATGTCTAGTCGGTTCGAGTTTCAGTGGTGTGCTAATGTCTGTTCTCATGTGAAGATATTTGATTGCCTTAACATTTTATCCCTAGCATGTTAGGATCAATAGTTATATTCCTTTGTCTGATTGCAACATCGTTTGTCATTTTTCTCTTAGGTTTTAAGTTCTCAGTTGTTGGGAGTGTGTTTCAAGTTGCTCTTTTATGGATCACTGTCAGGAGTTGTGTGACATCAGCATCAGGGGTATCTGTCTAGCCTTGCACTCTTAGAAGAGTGCACAAACTTGTGCTTGTACATATATGATTCGAAAAGAAACTTCTACATGTGTGAACACCCACGAGTGTATATAAGTTACACAAGGAAGTGTCAGATCTCAGCCATTCTTGCAAATGAGAAACCTTTTACATGCGAGAAAGATTACAAAGACAAATGGATGGATCAACCAAGTAATGACACCAATATACCGAGCCATCTCATTCAGATCTACATAGAGTTGGGGCATCTGAAGCACAAATAACTCATTGCTTCACATAACCTCGCTTAATCACAACATCACTTCATAAAATACATAATAAACACGATACCATACATACCATAATTTTTGAAGTGTGCACGGTAACTAGGTTATCTATTTCCAAACACACTTTGATGTCTTTGGGACCAACTGATTGCTTTAAATATGTTTGTTTGTAAGGTGGAAGCTACTTACGGGTTTCCACTTTTTCCAATAAGAATAAGATAGTGCCAATAGATTGTAAATACATCATTTCCCTCCATTATGATGCAAATTACCGAGTTGTGCATGTATTGCAACATTGTATCGTGTGATTTCTCCTAAATAACACTCGACCCTAATAGGGTATGGATATATTACGAATTTTTTTGGACAAAGTATGAGGGCATTGTATTGAACTTAGGGGTGGCAGGTACATCGGGCTAGAAAATAGAGCGCAACAAAGTTGATGCAAACTATGTAAATATGACTAAAACTGTGAACATGAACAATATATCTTTGAACACAATAGGGAGAAATGATAACTTGCAAATAGATGATAAGCCAAACAAGGTAGTACAATAGATCCAGTAACACAGTCCCCTGAAGAGTGGCCCTAGGATAGCGTCGGAGCGCGGGATGCGACGCCGGTACAAGATGTTTAACCTACGCTACTGTGCACGCAGTAGCAAGTGGTAGATGTTTCCCCGAGGCCCCTCATTCCTAGTACTTATGAACTTAATACGGTGTCTGCACAACTGCACATTACGACAACCATCATGTTCATGCATGGTTCTTCCTTATAGATTGTCTGGTCCGGGTCTACCATCAACCTCTCTGTGACGTAGGTTTCATGAGCGAGCATGGTTCTGGTCTGGATATACGTTCCATCGAACTAACATACACTAGACCCATAGAGGTGAAAGGAGCACATATTTGACTCGTTGAACAATCACAAGGGCTGGTATATATAGGAAGTGACTAGTAGTTTGATGGTTTGGAACACGTTCAATGTATCAAAGTTGGTAGATGGCATAAATTCGATTTACTCTTAGAACTTATACTTAGTGAAACATGTCGAAAGGTTATGTACAGGCCACCGTATATGTATCTCTCCCTTGCCACGCGTGGCAATGCTTCAAATCTCATCTAACTCATTTTCTTTGGATACGGAGAAAAGGTGGCTATTATGGCGTCCTCTTTAGTGTTCAAGCTCATCTAACTCATTTTTCTTTGGATGCGGAGAAAAGGTGGCCATTATGACATCCTCTTTAGGGTATCTCCAGCCATTGGAGCCCCCCAGGGCCATTGCCGGACCAAAAAGGTGGTGTCCTGGGGGGGGGGGGGGGGGGGGGGGGGGGGGGGGGGAGAAACGCTTCTGCCGACGGTACTTTGGGTTGTGGGGAGGACATCTTCCCAGCCATACCCTTACACCAAGCAATCTCACAAACATCTGGCGTGGGCCCAGAAAAAGGAAACGTGCGGGGGCATGATTCATTGTTGTTTCCGCCGGCGCCCCCACAACCCCCCGGCGGGCTGGGTTTGGCCTGGGTGCGCCGACGCTATTTTGAGGTGTTGGGGGGCCTTGGGGGGGGGGGGGGGGGGGGGGGGGACGACTGGGACACTTTCGGCGCTTTTTCTTCGCCAAAGCCAAAAAAAAGGTGGCCTGGGGCACCTTGGGGGGCTGGCTGGAGATGCTCTTAGTGTTCAAGCGTCTGTTTATTAGTAATGTGTTGCCTCCAACCATTGGCATCTAGACAGGCTCATCCCTACGGCATGGTGGGAGGGGCGGTCGCTCGGGGGATAAGAAAATTAGGGGCCCTCTCAGATATGCACATGTACACTAGGCCCAATAGCTAATAGTATTCCTAGGTCCCAGCGCAAAAGAAAAATAAATAAAGACCTAAAAATGCACTGGGACATGTGTTTAGTTCGGTTTCTGTGATGGTGAGGACAGGCCTTCGGGCGACTCTGGCTCCAATTCCAGGAGATACAAATGTATATGCTTATCTATAATGTATAATATCTAAATAGGAGCAACCCATTAATGGTATTTCTCTTAGCATGCAGCCTACCCACATCAGCAATTATCTCATTGGTCCATGTCATCCTTCCCCAGATTCAGTTTAGTTCTGTTTAATTCCGTTTACTTTGGTCGCCACTTTTCCGTGCGTTTCGTCGCCGAACGAATGAATTAGCATGCAGGCCACTTTTTAATGACAACCCATCTTATCGCTCCAGCCCACAAACCCACATGTAGCCCACTCCATCATCCTACTTGATTCTTACGTGGTCACTCTTTGTCGGGAACCCCTATGCCTCGCTCTTAGCCAGCGCTAGCGTTGGCTCGCCCGCGTGTTGGCGCCAGCGTTCACTTTTTGGACGACTTTTCTCCAGCCCATTTAGAGATATGATTTATTTCTTTTTTTTCGGTTTCCAGGATAATGCCTGATTTTTTAAAATTCAGATGTAATAAATCAGAACAATTTAAAAATGAATAATTTAAAATATGAACCATTTTCAAAAATGAATATTATCAAAATTGGAACCATTTTCTAAAAATGGTATATTTTCAAAAATCAGAACCATTTTCAAAAATCGGAACCATTTTAAAAAATGGAACATTTTTAAAAATCGGAACCATTTTCAAAACTCTGAAACATTTAAAAAACCTTTTTTCAAAAAATGAACCATTTTCAAAAAAGGAACATTTTAAAAAATCGGAACCATTTATTAAAATCAGAACCATTTAAAAAAATTGAAACCTTTTTCAGAAAATCAGAACCATTTTTTAAATGAACATTTTTAAATCCGAACCACTTTCAAAAATCGGGGACCTGAACCAATTCAAAAAATGAATTTTCTAAATTTGGACAATTTTTTAAAATTAACCCTTTTTTTTAAAAATTGGAACCATTTTAAAGGATTTTTGAAAAAAACACTTTTTCAAAATCGTTCAGAAATATTTTTCATTCACCGGCCTTTTTTGTTCTCTTTCCAAAATCGTTCAAAAATAGTTTCTATTTTACCGCCTTTTTTGTGTTCACGTTTCAAAAACGTGCAAAATTATTTTCCGTTGTCACCGGCTTTTTTGTGTTCAGTTTTCAAATACGTTCAAAATTATTTTCCGTTCACCGGACTTTTTTGGTTCATTTTTTAAAAATCGTTCAAAAATAATTTTTGTTCACCTACCTTTTTTTGTTCACTTTTTAAAATCATTCAAAAATAAATTTCGTTCACTTTTAAAATCATTCAAAAATAACTTTCGTTCATAAATTTTTCTGTTCACTTTTTAAATCTGTTAAAAAATAATTATTGTTCACCGACATTTTTCTGTTCACTTTTTAAAATCGTTCAAAAATAATTTTCGTTCACTTTTGAAATCGTTCAAAAATAACTTTCGTTCACTTTTTAAAATCGTTCAAAAATAATTTTTGTTCATAAACCTTTTTCTGTTCACTTTTTAAAGATGTTCAAAAATAGTTTTTGTTCATGGACCTTTTTTTGTTCAGTTTTTAAAATCGTTCAACAATAATTTTTTAACTTTCAAAAGATTTATTTTCATACTTTTTGTCTACTTACATACATGTATTCAACTGTATATGTCAGGACATACGAGAGAATATGCTTGTGCTGCTCGAGCTAGCTTGCTCGGAGCGAGCGAGCTAGCTAGCTCAACGATCGAGTAGGCATGCGTCTAGCTAGCAGCTCAACGATCGATCGATCCGAATGCATGCATCTAACTAGCTAGCTAGCTCAACGATCGAGCATGCATGCGTCTAGCTAGGAGCTCAACGATCGAACGTAACGTGTGCGAGAACTGATTCTAAACGCACGCGACGAAACAGCCGCGACGAATCAGCTTACACGAAACAGTCTAAGGCGTGCGAGAATGTGGGCTGAGCCCACGAAGGTCTTGCTGTAGGCGACGCACGCAAGACCCGTCGCCTTGAAGCGATGTAAAGGAGTCGCACGCATGGAATCACTCCAATGGACGTTTTGGGCCTTTGCCAGGCCCAAATCACTCACAGACCACCAATTTGATGGGTAGAGTAGCATCCCCTAGGTATTTTGAGCCCAAAATGTGGTTAACATAGCAATTAACGGACATAACTGGCAGAGAGAGTGATCTAACGGTTTAAAATGCTGATGCGCTGAGATTGCTCCCTCTTGTGCCAGTTTTAATATCCCTAATTGGAAACTGGAAAAATCAAAGTGCTTGCCTCGCCAGTGGCCACTGGTCCGCTTATTCATGCCGTCCACCGTCGTTCGCCCAAGGACGGCAGTTGGCCCAAACGGCCAACTCCCTCTGTATAAGACGTTTTAACAAACTGTTTTAGCATGCTAAAACGTCTTATAATTTAGTACAGAGGGAGTAATTTCATCGTCCAGTGTGTAAGAGATAGGAGAACGACAAAAATATCATGAATTCTCATTATAAGAAAAGGTATCAAGAATTCTGATCCCTGATGTCTAGTGTGGGGCTAATTGCGATCAAGAATGTCGTCTACAAAGTGTTCATCCGCCAATGAGAAAAAAACCCGAAGAAATGATCTAATGACTTGATATAATCATAGAGGGAATCGCTTGACAATTTTTTAAACAGTAATACACACTTAAGAAATCCAAACGAGTTGATCATAAATCTCTTGGAGGACACGCTATTAATCCAGAAAATGAGGGTCCTACAAAAGACATTATTGACATCCACGTGGATAATACCATTGTTAGTGATCATGCGAACGTATTTGATCTAGCTTCTACCGGATTTTCTAATCTCGACGATACTCTAATTTTTTCTTGATAACTCATATTCCATATGTTTATTATTATTTTAATAATTATATTAAGGGACTCCTAATTCTATTTTTGCCCCGGGTTCTGAGGACCTGGCGTGCATCCAGAATTGAGTTCAGAGACCACGGAACTAGTGTAAGGCTTGTGTTTGTGTTGTATGGTTGTAGCTTTTGGGTCCTCTAATCGCCTCTTGATTGTCCTGGTCATGTTTGTGATGAATGGTATGTGTACTTCTGTGGTGAAGCTCTGACCAGAATTTCACGGCATCTAACCCCACCTAAGCTTCGACATCAATCCTCATCGCTATTGGATGCAGTACGTCTGATAGTATATCTGCTGGTATGTTCGTTTTCCGCAGCAAGTAAACTTTGTTCGGGCGGGAGCAGGGGGCAGAACGAGTATATCTGATAGTATGTTCGTCTTCCGCAGGTGCCCTTCAGGATTAAGCGTATGCGGTGTATCCATTCTGGGTGCTTGGCAATCTTTTGGCACTTTTGGACCCTTCCTGAACTCACTCCGACGAAGTAGGGGACGAAGTCATATGTACGTGCGTTCAATTCAGTTCAAAATGCATAATTTTGTAGTATAGAGTGGAGTATTCTACCTGGAATACAAAAACATTGGATTCTTTTTCGTTAATGTATAAAAAAAATTATTCACAATGTGAAAGATCACAAACTCACAATACAACACATCTTCTTGCACATACATGTACTCCTTACACCGAGAATGACACATACGGTATAGTGATCTTCCTCCAAAAGGCACATGGTCAACAATCAATTGCCGCTCACACCCTTTGGTAATCATGTGACATTAAATACACGTGTCAGCTCCATCTCGTGACAAATAAGTCTCATAATCTCCCTATGTATTCCTTCGTCGCTTGTATATATGGATTTTTGCTCTCCTCCCCTGAATCACTTCTTGTTCAGTTTTTTCCTCACTCGACCTACCATATCTCTATGAGAGAAGACCATGTAGGAAAAGAATCTTAATATAGCCAACTAACTAGGCCTTGTTACCGAGGCCTCTACCACATCATAGTCTTTAGTGTCTTACGTTCCCCCCCCCCCCCTTCTTGGGAACGAGTGGTGTCAGGAAGAGAGACATGGTGCACTCAGTTACAGCACCAGCCTTATGCTGATGTTACTATCCTAGTTACTACCTCCACAATAGGGAGTAACATATGTGTGGAGTAACTAGCTAAGTTACCACAAACATCTCTCTAGTCATTAACAACATGTCATATAAGCAAATTTGTCATGAAATGTGTGATGTTACTAGCCAAGTTACTCCCAGTGTGACCAGCCTAATTGTTTCTCCTAGACATAATTTTTTCTATCTGTACCAACTAATTTGGCGTCAACTAAATTCTCTATATGTGGTCGATTGGACATGATGATGTACCTGTTCTAGATGAGCCACACACATAAATGAGCTCATGCAGATTCTCTATATGAGGTCGATTGGACATGATAATATACCTGTTCTATACGAGCCACACAAATAAATGAGCTCATGCATGATAGGAAACCGATATGGCAATGTTCTCCAGCGATTTTATATTTGTTAAATGACCTCTAAGCATACACAAAGATAGAAATGTTGGAGGTTGATATTATTTCTCCACTAGCTGAGCTATGCAAAACAGTTAGCTAAATGTGTAGATTCATTCATTTCAATCCATATTTAGTCTAAGTTGAAGTATCTAAAACATCTTATAATTTAGAACAGATGAGGTACATATGAGAAAGGTTGAAAACACATAAGGAAATATTTTAATAGTATAGGAACACATCAATACAGTAATGACCTGCAGTTGCAGACATAAAACCGTTGTACAGAGCCATCTCATTTACAATAATTCTGGACATTGCGGGCATCAGAAGAACATAATTCTAGACATTGTGGGCATCAGAAGCACGCAGAGCAAAAGCCAGACTGAAATTTTGGAACTTGGGACAGCTCAATAAAAATACATCGCCAGACAAATATGCTGGGCAACAGAACAGTTAATCTGGGGATTTTCAAGAGCGGATTACATGAGGTGAATTTTTAGGTCGCCTTCTCTTCCCACTTTTTTGGATTTTTGGCTCACTGGTCACCAGTGCGTACATTTTGACAGCAAATAATTCCTCCGGCAGGTCCTTTTGGTTCTGTTATCAAACAGCAAGATTAGATGGCGTTTGTAAGGTGAAGTTGAACATTTGGGACTTTGTAATTTTGTGAGATACATACCTTAACATTGTGGATGTACAGTCCACACTTTTTAAATAGCTCCCTAAAATATGGATCAGATCTAGTGACACTGTTATCCTCCTTGTCTAAAACAAATCCTGACAACATAAAGTACTATAATTAAATTCCAAATAAGTATACTATTTGGGCTTTTATACAGTTCCATTGATATACTGAGCTTACCGTTTCTTGCAATGTTCTCTTTCAGAACAAAAAAACCATCTGGTTTGAGCCCAACCTGGAAGCAACAGTGTCAGTGTTGAATTAACATTGCATTGATAGTAGAAGACCCATGCGCATATTAGTAAATCACATATTAGTTCTTCTAACTTGGGAGTGTGATGCTTTTTTGTTGTAGGAGGATAGAACTGATACTTGGAGGAGTTGCTTTCAGGGAAGGGTGTGTACCCTGGGGGTGTGGAAATTATGCATGACATTGTATTATCAGTTTTCATGTGAATGAAAATTGGGGGCCATTTTGGCTCCTCTCGAAAAAAAAGTGCATAGACATGGTCACTGAAGAACAGGAATGAAGCCGTAAGTAAAACAAAATTCAAATAATCGACTTTATATAGGCAGACATGAGCTGGGACTTAGAATACGGTGTATGTTCCAACTTGCAATACAACAAAAAGAATTATAAAGCTAGGAGCAGCATCACTAGACATGTAACTGTTAAAACTACAGAATGCTCATCTCTCCACATATTCATAAGAAATTATTTAAATTATTGGTTTAGCAGGGAAACCTGAGCTCCCTTTTGCTAAAAGTAATCGTACAGTACTGTGGCATGCTTCTGCATTGAATATGTCAAATTTACAATTTGTAAAAACAGATTGACACTTCAGCATAATGCAAAAGGAAAATCAGCACAATATTAAAACAAAATATAAGTGAGTTTAACCGAATCACCTTTGCGCGGTTAAAAAATGAAACAAAATCATCATCAGTAAGTTGCCCTATGCACCATTGGATCCATATCACATCATATCTTCCTTCCTCAGGAGTGAAGTCCTAAAGCAAGAATTGAACTTTACCATGTGAGAAGAAGCGGCTAGAAATTTGCGAAGAGTATAACAGCAACAAAAATAAATCTACAGATGCTAACCAACCTGAAGAGGTATACAATAAAAGTTAGCAGCCTTATGTGTATCTTGTCCTACGTCCATACACCCAGTAAGATTTTCCCGTGCCGCCTCTAAAAAATGCGACACTGGCTCCACAAGATCAACCTGAAAATCCAACTCCAGATTAAAACGAATCACTGAAATTTGAAAGATACATAAGAGGCACAAAAAAAACTACATGACACGTAGTAGATACTACAATCGAAACAAGAATATTATAGCTCAGGTTGTTATACATCAGAAACCTACCGAAAAATTGTTAGTTCTCAAAAGTATAATTCTGTTAGTATGACAACAAATGCTGCATGGGGTGACGCTAAATCTTCATTAATCCAAGATTGGTATTTTGCGTTGGATAAGCAATGCATATCTCTCAAGCTCAATTGTCATGCTACAACCTCAAAACTTGTGAATAGTAGGTATTGTGCGTGGAGGTCTTTCAAGCTTAATTTCATGGTACAAGCCCAACACTTGTGACTTGTGACAACTGAGAAGAGTTGAGTATATACCTCGTTGAAATGCCTTAGAAGAAGATTCTTCGTAACCCTCCCTATGCCCGACCCACAGTCTGCCATAATTTCAGAGATTGCAACTATAAGTGCTCGATTAGATCACAGAGAGCAGCCATGGGATTCCATACTCAACACTATGCAGTAGAAAAAGATACTAGCAATAGAATGCTTCGTGCAGAGTTCAGCTCACCCAGGCGACGAGATGGCGCTTGGCGGCGCCGAATCGTTCGGCGAGGAGAGGCCGGAGGAAGGCGTCGCTGCCCTTGACGTCGGCGTCGTTCACGCACCCGTACCCTCCCAGGACGCCCTCGGTGACGCCTCCACGCCCTAAGACGCACCAATTCAACAAACCAGTAAGCTGAATCTGCAGCTGAGGGCGAGCATCCAGATTGGGGGTTTAGGGTTTAGGGAGGGGACTGGCCGGCTGAGCGCGTGCCCGTTAGCCTTTACCTGCCAGTAGGCGATTCCTTTGGAGTACCATTCGTCTCGCTTGCCTTCGCCGCCGGCCTCCCCGTTGCTCGAAGCGGCGGCGGCGGCGGGCGGAGCGACCTCGGCGGAGACCGGGGCGGACGGGTGGCGCCGATCTCCTCGGCCCACATCTCCGTGGCGCTGGAGAACTCCCGGCCCGCGGAATCGAAGCCTCGAGAGTCCATCTCTCCGGCGGCGGCGGGCGGCGGGTAAGCAAGTAAACGTTGTTCGGGCGGGAGCAGGGGGAATAGTAATGTTCGTTTTCCGCAGGTGCCCTTCAGGATTCAGCATATGCTGCGTATCCGCCTTCTGGACGCGTGGCGATCTTTTTGGCACTTTTGGTCTTTTGGACCTGTCCTGAACTCACTGCGGCGAACTACGTGACCTTCAAATTCAATTCAAAATGCATAATTTTGCAAAATAGAGTGGAGTATTCTACCTTTTTTTTGAATTTTTTTCACATATATGAAACCAGCAAAAAGTACACGATTACATCGATTACAAAAACAAAACTAAAAGAGACTAGCAAATCTATGAGATCTTCAAGCCTTTTCTTCATCCATGACACAATCTTGTACTTTTCTGAAGGCAGTCGTGGAACAACGCCGAAACCAACAAACCATAGACCTGTGAATACCACCGAAGGTTCTCCCTTTTTAATTTTGAGCCGCAATGCCAAGACTTTGTGCACGCACGCAACCATTAAATTAATCAAGCAACATCGGCAAGAGCACCACCACTGATACTGCAGGGACAAATAACCGAACCACTTTGTCGACGTCGTTGGGAGCCGAGAGAACGAATCACCAATGCCGAAGACGTAGCAGCCGGGATAGATATTGCGAGGACAAATCTTCTCGCGACAACCATGAGAAACAATCCAAGATTGATCTGGCGAAGCAAGATCTGAAGAACCATACCTAGACAGACTTAATCTTTCAAAGCCACCATTGACGTCGGGAAGGGTATCTCGCCGTCGAACGAAGCGTGGAAGATCACTTATTACAGACGAGACCATCTCCATTAACGAAGAAGATGACGACCAAAACGAAGCTCTAACATTAAGGATCTTCAAAAAGTGCCGTGCGCAGGTCCGAGGTCCCCACCCCTCCTAGTGCCAGAACGGCATCTAGAGGAGGCGAGGACCCGTCGAATCTTTTGCCGGCGACGACGATGGAACTGCAGATGTCACCGGCGGCGGCGGCTAGGGTTGAAACCCTAGGCCGCCGCCACGATCGCTCTCCGCTCTTCGTACGTACCGGTTCGCTGGCTCTCGTGCAGTCCGAGTGGAGTATTCTACCTGAAATCACCACACACACACACAAAAACTTTGGATGCTTTTTCGTGAAGGTATACAAAAAAAAACATATCCACAATGTGCAAGATTACAATCCGCTTGTATTTTAGGTGGTTAGTTTTTTTTTCTCAATCGATGTACCTTTCTTTCCATTATCCGCTTTTTGATTACACATTCTGATCGAAAAGGGAACCAGTCTGAAGAATATGGACTTCACATGCGTGTGGGCATGTTGCACACTCCAAAAACATTATGGTTCGTCGGTGAAAGGAGGCCTCTGCCCTCTTGCCATGGATAGAATCATAGAAGGGTGCCCAATCGTCTGCTGATAGAGGCTCTCACCGAGAATACGCACATCTTCTTGCGCATACAACATATACATTCACTCGTTTTTCTTACACCGCGGATGACACGTACGAGTATAGTGATCTTCCACCACGACGCATGTGGGCGTCAATCAATTGCCACTCCGCAGCCGTTGGTAGTCACGTGAAATTAACCTCACGTGTCAGCTCCATGTAGTGACAAATAAGCCTCATTATCTCCCTTTGTATTCCTTCGCCGCTCATATATATGGAATTTTGCTCTGCTCGCCTGAATCACTTCTCGTTCAGTTTTTCCCCTTACTCAGCCTACCATATCTCTATGAGGGAAGAACATCTAGGAAAAGAATCTTAATATACAGACTTCTAGCCAACTAACTACGCCTTGTTACTGAGGCCTCGACCATGTCATGCGCCTTTAGTGTCTTACGTTGCTCCGCCTTGGGAACGAGTGGCGTCGGGAAGCAAGACATGATGCACACCCTTATAGCACCAGCCAAAGGCTTCTGCTCCACATTATATTTTATATCTGTAACATGACATCAACTAGACTCTCTATATGTGGTTGAGTAGACAGTATGATATGTACATGTTGTAATTGAGCCGCACAACTATGAACTCACGATAGGAAATCAATTGTCTAGGTAGAAGCCTTGGAGGTTGATTTTACTTTTCACTGCCAACCTCTCATGGAGAGTTTCTCTCATAATTATGTTTAAATTTAGAAAATGGTGTGTTCGATATGCATTAAAAATGGCACTCTGGAGCCAGGCACGAATGTTGTCGTTATTTTTCTATATGTACATCTATATTTATAATTTCGCACGAAACAATAAGTGAAAATGTTTTTAGTTATTCTTAGCTCCGATCTCATGACAGTGTTGGTGTAGAGGGCAGGTGTAATTAGTATCACCTTGATATAAATATATTTTTTATCCAGAAAACCAGCTAAAACTTCGTAAATTAGATAGGTGAGACAAGAGTTGTTCGTTTCATCAGTTTTGAAGCATGACTGCACGAGTACTTCATTGCGTTGACACCAATGGAAAAACGGAAATGTTATGAAGAAATGTTGAGGATTGTGCCTTTTGAAAAAAAAAGGATGTTTCCATGAACGAGGGAGAGCAAAAGCAATCTGAAATTTCTAGAATTTGTCACAATTCTTTGTATGCAAATGGTTAACTGTGGGAAACTTCGTGCCAGACTTCCATGCGATGCTCACAATACATGTGCACGCGTTAATTTTTGCACGTGACGTAGGTGTCCCATGTATTTTCGAAGATTTCATCCCATCACCAAATTATATTTCACTCACGACTCTTGTGGAGTTGTCCCCTTATTCTCCTGTCCATATATATATGGGAGAGTTTACATAGACAAGTCATTGTGCAAGTGAAGAGAGAAGCACCACTAACCTTGGCCAAAAAATGCAACCACACAAGGCAAAAAGGGCTCAGAAAACGCAAGGGCTTGGAGTTTGGTGGCCAACATCCTCGTCTCTTATGAACTCATTCCCGTCTTCTTACACTGCAGTAGTAGTAATAAGCTAGCCAGCTACACACATTACGTTTAATTTGCTATTTCCAATCCTATTAGATTTCTTGCAACCTATGCTTTGAGAAAGCGTTGTCCGTCACTATAGATGCAAAAGGTATTTCGGAGTGGGATGCATGAGGAAAACCAGCACGCCATTTTTGTACTTAGCCGCTAGGACACCTGGATTATTGAGTGAGATGGAGGAATGGAACCATCGACAGAGAGAGAAGTACAGTCCAAGCGATCGGGCGTCTATGTCTACAACGGCAAAATATTTGATTAGGATTTCTCGCAGGACCATTATATAAGACCACCTGCTTCATGGTATACTGAAACGAATACGAAGCGTCCGTCATCCCAATCTAATAACTGAGACAAGTGTTAAGAGTACCATCCCCAAAAGTTATGAGTACGTACGGCGAGCAAAATTGTAATCTGAATGACAATCTAAGCGCTAGTATCAAGTGACATTGTCGTAGTTTTCCAACAATACATAAACAGAGTTCGTTGTTTCTTTTCTTTTCTTCATCCCCTACTCGGAACACTAATTTTGGCGAGCTAACCCATCTCTACCCTATCACTCAAAACCGGTTAGACAAGTACAAATACCGTTTTAAGCGACTAAACCGCACATAGCTGAATTCCTATCGGTTTTAGAGAGTAAATATTTTACTTCTTAGGCATAATGGCAAGAGAGAAAATGTATAATTGATTTAGAGGATCCTATAGAATAATTTTAGAGGTTCAGGGATATTTGGAAGAGTCGGATGCTGTAGATGGGAGACCATAATTTGTTTTGTCATGTGGGACCCACATTTTTTTAAAGATAAAGAGTATATATTAATATCGCGAAGATACCAATTACACCCAGCTTCTGCAACAACGCATTGTCCTAGCGACAATACGGATGCACACGGCCCATAATAAGAAGAAGAATTACAAAAAAGAAAAGTCCCGCTACAGTGATCTATTACTTGTAGCAGCATGCCTAACACCACAAAAAACAGCACCAGAAATACAGCTTCTCCAAAAGTGGCGCCTCCAAGAAGAGAACAGTGCTATAGCGCCGTCGCCGCCCTGATCATAGATCATATGTTTTCAGCCTGAAGAAAATCCACACTCGCAAAAGCAATGCCTTCAACAAGGTCATTGCTAGACACAACCAATTAAGGCCAGACATTGGGTTTTCACCTTGAAAGTTTGGATTCCGAACTTCTCCTGTCCTATCGCCCCCACTTGCCGTTGCCGCTGCTCCAAGTTACAAATCACCAAGCAAATTCCTCATCGCCACCAGGAATCGAACCACCATTACTAGTCTTCAAATCTAGGCCTCCATGTCCTTCTCCGCAGTCTGACTTCATCGGGAAACAGAAAGACATGTTTCCAATGGCAACAGCCTGCAGAGATTCACGACGCTTCCTCTGAAACCAAACGGTCAGAAAAAACATGGCTGCGCGCGACCGAATCCCACCCGATTGGACAATCTCCAGGCTTGATTGCCCAATGGAGTTCGCCGACGGAGCCTTCCGAAACTCGACACTCTGGCCAGATTAAAGAAAACATGTGTCAGACAGGTCTTCATCTTGGCGCAAGAGAAATCGTAGGACCGCCGCCTTTATTCAGCACACCAACAGGCCCCCACGCCGCTGGTCGGAGCAGCCAAGCGAAGGGTGGCTACAAACGCATCTCCACCACAACCTCCATGGAAGGTTTGGTCAGATCGGACCCAAAAATCCATCCGACCGCCGCCGCTGCTGGAGATGCGGCGGAGCTCCACGCCGGCCACCTCCCTCACGCCGCTCCGGTAACTAGACCCCGGCCACAGCGGCGGACCCAGAGGGTATGCCGGGTATGCCGTGGCATACCCTGGACCTGGGGCGTTCCGCCTTGTACTAGTAGTACTCGGGAAAAAAAAGCTGATCGATCGGAACGCAAAACCGCTCAGCTGAATCGTGTACGAGTCTTGCAACCTCCTAGTAGGAAAAAAAGGACCAGATCGATCGTAAAACACCACACGCGCTGCCCGACGCCGCCGCCGCCGGCGCCTCCACGCCTCGCGCCCTCGTTCAGCCAGGACCCAGGAGGAGCTCCGACGAAGCACCGGCATGACGGCGTACGCGATGCCCTAGGACGCCGCCGCGACGGGAGATTTTCTGGACGCCGTGACGCCGGTTGCCGCAACGCCGCAAGATTGATCCTTCGCCGACCGCCACAATCGCACGACCACGAACAAAATCAGGATAATTGACGCTTACAAGTCGCATCTGTGCTGAGGTGATTATCCAAAATACTCTGTAGCTGATATTGTATGAAGTTACAGATTCATATATACCATGTTGGGATTAAATAGTTAAACAAAAGTAAATTGCGAGATTATATTTATGATGGTCCGTATTATTTATTTCTATAAAGAGATTATATAATCTATAACTATGAATTATGATTCCACCTTATGAGTTTTGTTGCACGTGTAAACTCCTACATAGTCAATTGTCATACAGTCATACTTATACTTACATTGTTTTTAGAAAAAAGTTCAGTTATGGAGAGAAGCGGAGACATTGCAACCCTTTTTTAGAAACTCCTACAGTCTCTTGGATGATTGTCTAGTCAAATACATTGAGCGGGATATTTTCTGCGAAGTGGATGAAGATGATATAACCAAGACTTTCATGTCCTTAAGGAAGCGTAAGCCAGACAAGTCAAAGAAATAGTTTTGTAAGTTTTTAAATGCATATTTCAGATATCAGTATGGTATTTGAAGTATTTTCGTGGTACGTAGTTTATACAACTTTTGTAATCAGTCTTTTAATTACATATGTTTATTGCTTTTATACCGTATTACAATGCAAATTTACAATTATGTAAAGTGGTAAATATATTTTATTGAAATGGCAAAGAATTTTTTGTGTGGCATACCCAGTAGTAAAATTCTGGGTCCGCCAGTGCCCGGCCACACGGCCACATATAAGTGGGTTGCACTTTCCCTGAAACCAGGACCCGTATTGTTGCTCCAATCTTCTATATTTACAAACTAAGGGTTGCTAATAGAGGTTCCTCTAGAAATTTTAGATGATTGTTGGTTTTTAGAGGATATGCTAGAGGGGTATTTTTTCACCATATTTTTGGAAGTGTCGGGTACTATAAAGAATGGGTGTTTTTAGTTGATATACTATAGTTTATTTAATTAAATCATTCAACATTTTACAGAAAGTTTTGAAATAGGGTTGAAATTCATTAATCGAACCATTATGTTTTACAGCAAGGTACGCTCCAGGAAAATTAGGCGGGAGGAGTAATGATTTGAAATGCTTGCTCACGGACAATATATATGAGACTGGAAAAAGCAAAGATATATGCGTACGGTTGTTCTTCCTAAGTTATGCATGCATCATGCCTCCTCAGTACAGGTTAATCAGTAAGAGTACGTATTGTAATCAGTGCATTTCACCCCATGTAGCATGCCTGACTGACTATATACAGAGCTCCATCCACTTTGGGCTTCTCCCTTCCGTATAAGTCACTTTTTTAGATAAAGAGTGTATATTAATATCGCGGAGATACAAATTACACGCAGGCTCTGCAACAACGCAATAACCAAATCTATTACGGATGCACACAGCCGAAATACAATAAGAAGAAGAAATAAATAGAAAAGTCCCGCTACAGAGTTACAGTCCTTGCAGCAGCCGCACAACCACCACCAAGACAACACCTGATGTCCAATTCTTCAAAAGCAACGTCTTCAAGAAGAACAGTGCCAGACACAACCAATTAAGTCCAGACCTTGGGTTTTCACCCTGAAGATAGTCCCCGCTCTCACAACAATGTCTTCAGCAAGACCATTGCCAGGCACAACCAATTAAGTCCAGACCTTGGATTTTCATCCTGAAAGGTAGGACTTTGAACTTCACCTGTGTTGTCGCCCCCGCTTACATACTGCTGGCACGATTCCTGAAACTCCGAGCCAGTTCCTCGTCAACGCAAAGGCTCCGAACACCATTGCCAGTCCATCGATCACAGCTTCCATGACATTCTCCCTCTGGCTTCACCATGGATTTGCCCTCTGGCTTCACCATGAATACCACCCGATCCAGCAGTCCCTTGGCATTAGCCAGTTGGAGATCGCCGGCGGAGCCTTCCGGAACTCGACATTCCAGCCAGATTAACGAGAGCCATGCATCCGGTAGATCTTCGTCTTCGTGCGAGAGAAACCCTAGGACCGCCACCATTATTCAAAGCCAGGCCAGCAACCCCCACGCATCCGGCCTTAACCGGCCGCCCGACCCACCGGAAGAAGCCGGCAGATCGAAGACGGCCCTGGCCGCCACGCCCTTCCACAGCACGGCGAGCAGCACAATAGGGAGAAGAGGATCCGGACAAGGCAGCCACAGGCGCAGCAGCCGCCTCCGGGCCTTAGGCCCAGACTGCCGCCGCGCGCCGCCGGACTGCGTCGCCCTCCACCGCCGCTCCACCATCACCCCGCCGGCACGCCGGATCGGACGCCGCCACCGAATTGCGCCGCCGTCCACCGCCGCTCCACCATCACCCCGCCGCCACGCCGGATCGGACGCCGCGCTCGACATTCCGTATAAGTCACTACCTCATTTTATTTATGGTCTTTCATCATATCCAACTTCCTTTTGTCTGCCATGTTCTTAAGATTCTAATAAAATTGGGGTAAGCGATGAATGTTTTTGTTCTTCGGAATGAGTGGTATCTGGAAATCCCACATGTCAAGTTTAGTTGTCGGAAGTGGTATAGATTTATAGCAAGTATCTTTCTTGTTGAGAACTACGTCGATAAAATTCCAACATCCTTGTAAAATGCTACACCTTGGACACAGATGATGAGGTAAAGCTCTAAGTGCACAGCTTCATCCCAAAGAACAAATAATGTACTCCCACATTTCGTTTTTTCATCTTAGAAGCAGCTAAGAGACGTAAAAACAACACGATTGATGAAAAATATGTATCTACTACACACATCTTAACTACATATCTGATAAATATAACGTTGCTACATGATGCATTTCACGTGCTATACATTTTCAAAACTAAATTTGAGCCACGGCTTACGAAACAAAGGTCAAGTTTGGCCATGAAAGTACCAAAATATTAGTCTCTATTCATTGCCAAGTTGGTTATTTTTCCTTGGGCTGTGATCATATTTCGACTTGATTTTTTTGTGGCATGGTTAGGTGCATTTTCTATGAATGTTATCATATTGTTACGATTTTCCTGTAACTTATTTGTTGTGGTGCGAAGTAGCAAGCATGGAAACACACTAAGATGAGGAATCATGGGATACATTCTGCATTTTAATTATAATTTAACAGTATATATTCTTGACAACAGAATAAAAAGATCACCACTTTTGCGAGCAAGTGAAATTTACGGAGGAAGTTTTTTCTTTCGTAAAGTTTAAAGTGATTCTCTATTTTATGTTGTGAAACTTCATAATATACTATTGGAAACGTCCTTCCAATATGAATTAAGTGGTATAATTTTTATGGGACACAACTTTATTGTCGGTCTAACTAATGGTCAACCTCAGAATGAGTAGGGGCCTTACAATTTTGGATGAAAGAGAGTAACAACAAGTATAAAGTGATATATATATGACTCGCTAAGGAACTCAACACAAGTTACGCTACAGACCTATCAAGATTCTGGGGATGTCATATGTCAATGAAACAACAAATCAAGTATTTTTCTCCGGATAATGTAACAATCCAAATTGCAGAGTAGATTTTTTTCGAAATGGGAAAGCCCCCTCTGCATCGATAGATGCATACATATTTGAGTGCTTTATTAAAGTATGTTATTACAAAGAGTACATCACGGGCTGCATAAGGTCGATATATGTATCAACCATCTAAAGAGCAATGATAGCATAAGATGACTCCACATCAACATGTTATCCTTCGATCAGAACGCCAGCTGAACTGGCTGAAAATTTCCCTCGCAACCGAGCCTAGCTGGTTGCACCCAATATCCAACTCGTCGCGCTTCGCCATCGGTTGTAGGTAGGATCATGTACGGATCAATGGGTAGCCATCGGTATAACCTGAATCGATGTTCTCATCATGATCCTCCGCCCTCTTCGGGGCTCTCTCCATCTGCGTAACATCGGCGTTTGGCTGGGCATGAATTCGTTCACTTGAGCACAACTCCTTTGTGTGTGCCTCCTGTATTCCACCGAACTCAATGACTTCAGCCCGGGAATAACGTCCACCTAGGAACACGCATGTTCCCTTTGTAGGCGACGAGCCATGGCCGTGGCACATACTCCCTCGTGGAGTATGTGGCGAACCACACAGACGAATTGCAGAGTAGATGGGAAGTCGATGTCTCAAAGAGAAATCTCATGCTCTAACTCAATTTTGTTTTGCCTTGCAAGCTTGTACAAACTAGAGTGTATATTCAAAAATTTCATGTGCTATTGTTGTTAGATATTGAGTCAGAAAAGCATTACATTCCATCCAACACGACATATTCCTTCCCTTCCAACTTCAGCTGCCATAACATAGAGGACAAGAAATAAAACATTATCTTTTGCTCTTCAAGCGTTAAGATCAAACCATAAAAAAATATCAGTCTTAGAAGAGAAAATCTTGTTAACATTCCTTTCTCGCTGCTACAAGACGACATGCCACAACAAAATCATCATAAGATACCTTAGCCACAACATTAGAGCATTGTCAAATATATAAATAAAACAAAACCAAGGAATATTACCGTAGTACAGGAAAGAGATACAATTATCTAGTTACTAGCGCAGAAGCCCAGCATGAAGAAAATAAATAGTTATTGATCATTTATGATAATGGAACTTATAGTTTCGGCTAGAAATGAAGCCTTTCTAAAAGTACTATGAATAACTCTGGCTGCTTTAGGTGCAGTCATGCCTTTTATTACATAACATGTGTGACGGAACATAGCTAAAACTTAGCGCCTATATTGGTTAGAAAAGTTGAAAGCACAATGCGGATGTTCAACAGAACGTTCAAGAAAGCTCCACACTGTTGTTTCCTGACCAAATAAAAAAGAATCTGAAGGTTAGGATATCAATAGCTGAAGAACAAAGTTGCACAATTGGACACCCTTCCTGTCCTCTCACACCCTCATTGTTTTTGGCCATCTGATTTCGTGCCACGGAAATTTCTACTCTTCTGATCTCAGTCTAGTACCTAGATCCGCAGAAAATAGCCTGATATCCTAGAGGCAAGCTATGCCCATGAAAAAATCGGGCCACTATGGTTCAGTGGTCCCTTGAACCCAGAGAAAGCCCGCCGAGCAAGCAGACACTACTAGTGGGTCCGATCGACTTCAGTTTGCTGGGGAGAAAAAAAACAGGCATACATCGGAAGGACGTGCGGTGATGCATCGAGTCAGGATAAATTGTCGTCAATTCAGAAAATGTATTTGGCACGGATATGCAAGGTTTGGTCTTTCTGGCTAAAATATCATGTTCAACCTCAATTGAGTGGCTTGTGAGAAGAGTTGCATTGTATACCTCAGTGAAATTCCTAAGAAGAAAATGTTTTGTAACCCGTCCTATGCCGAGCCACAGTCTTCCATAATCTCAAAGATGAAAAAATATAAGTGCTCATTAGATCACATAGAGGAGACATGGGATGGATGACGCTTCGCGGCAACAAATCGCACTGCAAAGAGAGGTCAGAGGAAGGCGTCGCTGCCCTTGACGTCGGCGTCGTTGACAGACCCGTACCTTCCCAGGATGCCCTCGCTCGACGCCTCCACGCCCTAAGACACGCCCAATTCGAGATACCAGTAAAGCCAAATTTGCAGCGAGGAACGAGCACTTGGATTGGGGGTATGGTTTAGGGAGGGGTGCTGGCCCACTGAACGAGCGTCCGTTAGCCTTTATCAGCCAGCATGCGATTTCTTTGGAGTACCATTCATGTCGCTTGCCTTAGCCGCCGGCGTCCCCGTTGCTCGAAGCGGCGGACCTCGGCGGAGACCGGGGCGGACATGGTGGTGCCGATCTCCTCGGCCCACATTTCGGTGGTGCTAGAGAAGAGAACTCCCGGCCCGCGGAATCGAAGCCTCGAGAAGAGAACTCCCGGCCCACATTTCGGTGGCGCTCGAGCCCCCTCCCCCCTATTAAATTGTTGCACTAGCCAATTATCCCAAAAGTCCGAACTGATGGGAAAGGGCTGTGCAATGTATATATATTATATTTCTGACACTCCCCCTCACGTCCAGGCTGTGGACTTTTTCTCACGAGCATATATAAGATGTGGATTTTAGGGTGTCCGCAGATATTTAATTTTTAATACTGCGTTGGCCAGGACTTGAACTCTAGACCTCTGGCTCTGATACCATATTAAATTGTTGCACTAGCCAATTATCCCAAAAGTCCGAACTGATGGGAAAGGGCTATGCAATGTATATATATTATATTTCTGCCCCAACTACCGGCTATTTTGCAGCCCCTCCGACCTTTGACAACTTCGGCGTCGTCTGAACACCGCCGTCCGATCTTCCCACTTCCTTCGTCCTCCAAGTGTTCAACCAATTGAATATCTTGCATCATACTACATAACATGATCATTGAAGATGAGCGCGAGATGCCAGAAAACTTTTGGTACATCTCCAATGGGGCACTGCAGAAACATCATGTTCCATATCCGAAGGAGGCCCCTAATTCCTCGCCTTGGATTGAGGCATTCACCCGAGATTACCCACCATATACATGTATAACAATTTTACACAAAGAGGCACATGGACAACAATCAATTGCCACTCGCTCAGCTTGGTAATCATACGACATTAACTTCATGTGTCACCTCCATCTGGTGATAAATGATTAAGCGTCACCATCCCCTTTTGAGGCTTCGTCCCTCCGTCTCTTATATATGCATGGAATTTTACTCCGCTCGCCCAGGTCACTTCTTGTTTAGTTTTTTTTACTTTACTCAGCCTAGCTATTTTACCATATCTTCATGAGAGAAGAACATGTAGGAAAAGAATCTTAATAGACCGAGCGACCGACTTCCAACCAGTTACTTAGGCCTTGTTACTAAGGCCTGGACCATGTCATGCGTGCTTAATTTTTTAGGTAGCCTTCTCCTTTGGAATGTGTGGCATCGGGAAGACAAACATGGCGCACGCACTTACGAGTCTATGACACTTTCAGCCATCTTGCATCTGACACATGGCGTCAACCATATTCTGTACATGTAGTGCATCAGACAAGAGGCCATTCCCATCTTGGATCGGAGGACCCATACAAGTACACAACTATGAACTCCTACGAAATGCATAGTTTGTCCTAGGTCACTATTTGTTACCAATGTGGCAATGTTGGCCGGGCTGCAACTCCTCCAGCGAATATATTTGTGTAAGATGGCCTCTAAGTATACACGGAGGTAGAAATGGAAGCTGATCTTAACTTCTCCCCAAGCTGACCTCTACTATATATTTTGGTTCCTCGAATTTTTTTGTTCAAGCTCAGGAAATGTGTGTTCTATATACAAATTAACAATGATAATTTGGAGCGAGACACAAACATTGTTGCTATATTACCATATGTATATGTACTTGTGTTGTGTAATCTTGCACATGAAAGAAGGGAAACATGTTTAGGGACTTCTCTCTGCTAACCATATAATATTAAGTAAATTATGGAAGTGTGCCAACATTTGTGCACTTCAATAACGAAGGGTTAGATTACTAATTCATTGCGTTGACACCAAGGACAAAATGGATATGTCTAGTAATGAGGATTGAGCCTTTAAAAGAAAGCTCTAAGGATTGTGCCCACACATATATGGAGAACATGCAAAAACATACTGGAGTCAGCTACAATTATTGTATGAAAATGATGCAACGTTGGAAATTTTTGGTGACAAACTTCTACGCGATGTTCATAATACATGTGCACATATGATAGGACATTAGCTTTCACATATAAAAGTGGGGTTCCATGTACACTCTCAAAGGGTGCCCAAGCCGCTCGAAGCAGGAGAACCTCCCTGCTGGAACTTTGCGGGGCCAACGGTGCACACGTCAGCAGAGTCGGACAACGGGGTGGCGGCTCCGGGTCTTCTTGTCCATGTTGTGGTTGTGAGAACATTACACCAGCGGTTGTGGCGTTGATGGCGAGGTAGTCTACGGTGGGCCGGCTTTCCGGTCTCTGATTTGTTGTGTATAGTCTCCAGTGGAGCCGGCTTTCCGGTCTGTGATTCACGGTGACAATGGATCTTTTTATTATGTTTTCTAGGCAGTGGCGAAGTTGATACATCATCTCCCGATCCATGGCAGGTGGCGATTTGCATTTTCGCATGGCACGCTCGATCTAGTCAGACACGAGTCGCCTTTGGGATGTTAGCCGGCGTGTCGTCTATTTACTATTTTGCTCATCGCCTCATCGGGCACTGCCGCACTGCAGAAACCATCATGTTCGCTCGCCGAAGAAGGCCCCTGCCCCCTAACCCTGGATCAAGGGGCATGGCACTATCGGCTGATGGAGGCGCTCACCGGAGAGCCAGCGCATCTTATTAGAGCAAGTACAATAAGCTTATGTAAGCAGGCTATAAGGAATAAAATAATATTTCTTTAATGACATGGAAGAGAGAGAAGAGGAGAGAATGGAAGTGGACTCGCATGCAAGAGCCAGCTCTAGCACGTGTTCTTAGACACTTAGTGAGAGTGAGATGTGGACCATATTTTTAGTAAAGTAACACATTTTCATAACTAACTGTTGTACATGTTATACCTATATGGTTGGCTATAGATAACATGGCAATGTCTTGTAGCCGGTTGTTGGCTCTACTATAGTTGCTCTTACTCCATCAATCAATGGTCACTCACACCCTCAGTAATCATATGCCATTAACTCCATGTGTCAGCTCCATCTCGTGACAAACTAGCTAGCGTCGCCGAGTCCCGATGTATGCCTCCATCTCTTAAATATTGAACTATAAGCTCCGTTCGCCTCCATTCACCTCTTGTTCATTTATCCTTTGCTACACTAGTAGAGAACCCACTTCTAGTACCGGTTGTAGATGGCCTTTAGTACCGGCTGCACAACCGGTACCTTTAGTGCCGGCACCTAAATAAAACCGGTACTAAAGGGTCTCCACGTGGGCGCACAGGCGAGCGCGACCCTGAGGACCTTTAGTACCGGTTTGTATACAAACCGGTACTAAAGGTTCCTGCTTTTTTTGCTTATTTTTTCAGGGGGGTTTTGGTTTTTTTTTCTTTTCGATTATTTTTCGGGGTTTAGGGTTTCTGTTTTTTTCCTTTTCGCTCATTTTTCAGGGTTTCGGAGGAGATCGCGTATAAAGTACTCACTACACATATAAAGTAGTCATTATACACATACAAAGTACTCTCGTCACATATAAATTTAATTACTCCTAATTAATTACAATGGAGCCGGTTCCCTTGTAGCATCGACTGCCGGCGGTTCCCTTGTAGCATCGACTGCAGGGGGTGGAGGTGGTCTTTCGTCAAAGTAGAATTCACCGAGTTCATCTATGACATGTGTAAGTAAGAATCCCGCCAATTCCTCCGCAATAGCTTTTACGCGGTTGCGTGGTAGGAGCTGGTTCCGCTTGTTTGACATCTTTAAAAGAAGGAAATAAAATCAGCTATGATCGAAACTAAACACAATTGATGCATGGTGGCAAAATAAAAGTTGTGTATGATGTTCACGTACCTCTCGATTTCTTACACTCTTGACTCTCTCATTGACCTTCGTGTGAATGTACTCGCAAACGTAGTATCCACATAGTTCTGTCCCCTGTGGTTGTCGCAGACACGACTATATATACAAGAATATAATTTAATCAAATAATAATCAAGAGAATGATAATGGTATTAGAAAGATACACGTAGTAGTACTTACGTTGTTAGACTTGAACTCCAGCTTTTCTGGCCATACACCGCGTTCTTCCGCTTTGAACTTTCTGTAAACCCTGTCCGGAAAAGAAAATGAATTGAGTAGTTATTACTTATACTTTTGATATCCGGAAATGAACGAAAGAGGCTGATATAGTGCGATTGAAATTACCTCTTGAGCATTGGACGCACGCTTTTGTATTCATTTTGATCTTTCCTTAGTGAGTCCCAGACTTCAACTTCTCCTTCCTCGAGTCTAATGATTAGCAGAATGTAGTGGAACCTGCGCACGTTTATATACGCAGGTATTCAGAACTTATCGATTACACTTAATATCGGGGAAGCAAAATAGAATGTGTAGAAGACAGTAAAACACACCCGAAGTTGTAAGGAAATAGTATTTCCTTTTTGGTACTTTGTCGCTTAAAGAACGTTAGCAAAACGTCCTCTGTGTTCACGGGATTTTCATCCACGGTCTTGACATGAACTTTATCCGGGTCAATGAAACCAATGTCCCAGATTCCTCCGAGTGTGCATTCACATATCTTCATTCTGCATAATTAGCGTACAAAAGAATTTTGTGACGATAATTACAAGCAATGAACGAGAGCTTATAACTATAAATAATTAAATTACACGAATAAATTACTTACAGACAATAGCAGCTGATGAGAGATTTGTCGAGAGCACGTTGATTGTACATCTGAAAAAGTTCTCGGAACTCAACATGCACACAATATTCTCGGAAGTAGTGTTGTTCCTTAACCGCCGCCATGAGATAGAATTTCCCATCTTTTGCGGGGGTCATGTACCAGCGATTCAAATTCCATAACTGTGTTGTTAGCTGGCTCGGATTTTCCACCATAGGCAGCCCGAGTTCAAAATCAAATCGTGGGGCAATCTCCGCCATGGGGTAACCTGAGTCGCCAACGACAACTTCTCCATGCTCGATTTCCCGAGTTTCAGAAGGTACAATGAGCGGGGCGAGCGATTGTGCTTCTTGTTCTCCGAGCTGGGCAACTCCTTTCCCGCACAATTTCTCTTGCTCATTCTGCGAGGAAAGTACCTTGTCAATACCTCGCTCGTAGTCTGAAATGGGCGGAGGTGGAGGGTCATATAGGTTGTCAACAGTGTGATCTTTTACCTCATTTGGTATAGTCTTCAGAAGTTCCTTTATGGGGTCAAGTCTTGCCTCCACTCTTTCCTTCTTTTTCTGCTCAAAAAAGGCTCTCGACCCTTCACGTAGGCTCTCAGCTATTTCCTGCTGAGTCATCTCAGAAGTTAACTTCTCAGGAGCCTTGATTTCCTTGGGGTTCTCAGGAGCCCGCACACTTTTTCCACGTTTCTTGACAGGGGTGGACGACGGAACAGCTTCCGCTTTGTCAAGTTACTAGTCGGCGCATCAGTCGGTTGACGGGACAGCGCGGGAGATGGACTCGCGGCGGGATCCCAAACTTCGTGGGGGGAGGCGGGTGGACTTTGATGTGGTGAATGTCTAACGGGAGGAGTCGGTGGCCTTGGCTCCGAGTCTGGAAACTTGATGTATTTCTTCTTCCATAGAACGATACCAAGCTCAACTTCTCCCAATGTCTTCTCGCCTTCAGCTCCAGGAATTTCAAGACGTATTGCGTTGAATCCCGGCATAACTTTCGTGACCCCGAAACGAGCAAATCCAGGCGGAATCACACCAAAATGGAAGGTTTCTCCAGGTTGATGTCTGATACGTCTCCAACGTATCCATAATTTCTGCTGTTCCATGCTTATATTATACCATTTGCTACATGTTTTATATACACTTCGTATCACTTTTATGCATTTTATGGGACTAACCTATTAACAAGATGCCACAGTGCCAGTTCCCTGTTTTCTGCTGTTTTTGGTTTCAGAAAGTTACTTCTGGAAATATTCTCGGAATTGCACGAAACAAAAGGCCAAGTCCCTATTTTTCCAACACGTACACGGAGTCCGAAGGAGAGACGAAGGAGAGCCACGAGGTGGCCAAACCACCTGGCGGCGCGGCAGGGGCCCACCGCGCCAGCCTGTGGTTTGGGCCCCTCGGGGGTCCGCCGACATCGCCCCTTCGCCTATTTATTCCCCGAGACGTGAAAACCCTAAAACACCGAGCCTTTCATCCAGAACATATTCGCTGCCGCCGCCGTCGTCAACCCTAACTCGGGGGGTTTCTGAAGCTCTTCCCGGCACCCTGCCGGAGAGGGGAATCATCACCGGAGGGCTCTACATCGCCATGCCCGCCTCCGGAGTGATGCGTGAGTAGTTCATCCTTGGACTATGGGTCCATAGCAGTAGCTAGATGGTTGTCTTCTCCACTTGTGCCATCATGTTTAGATCTTGTGAGCTGCCTATCATGATCAAGATCATCTTATTGTAATGCTACATGTTGTGTTTGCTGGGATCTGACTTATATTGATACCTATGTGGAGCTGAATATTATATTATCATGTCTATGTCATTTGTGATCTTGCATGCTCTCCGTTACTTGTTGAAGCCTTGGCCAAGTGAATACTTGTAACTCCAAGAGGGGGTATTTATGCATGATAGTTGGGTTCAACCTCTATTTAACCTGGGATAGTGACAGCAAGTTCTAAGGTTGTAGATGTGTTGTTGCCACTAGGGGTAAAACAGCAATGCTTTATTCAAGGATGAATGTATTGTTTACATTACGCACATTACTTAATGCAATTGTCTGTTGCTTGCAACTTAATACTGGAAGGGGTACGGATGTTAACCGGAAAGTGGACTATTTAGGCATAGATGCATGCTGGATAGCGGTCTATGTACTTTGTCGTAATGCCCAAATGAATCTCATAGTAGACACCACAGCTCACACATGCATGTTATATGCACTTATCAATTGTCAATTGCCCAGCTGTAATTTGTTTACCCAGCATGTTAGTTATCTTATTGGAGAGACACCACTAGTGAACTGTGGACCCCGGTCCATTCTTTTACATCTGAAATACAATCTACTGCAATCATTGTTCTCTACTGTTTTATGCAAACAAACATCATTTCCATTCGATACGTTTAACCCTTTGTTTTCAGCAAGCCGGTGAGATTGACAACCTCACTGTTAAGTTGGGGCAAAGTAATTTGATTGTGTTGTGCAGGTTCCACGTTGGCACCGGAATCCCTGGTGTTGCGCCGCACTACACTCCTTCACCAACACCTTCGAAGCAAACCTCGTTTTCCTACTGGTTCGATTAAACCTTGGTTTCATACTGAGGGAAAACTTGCTGCTGCACTCATCATACCTTCCTCTTGGGGTTCCCAACTGACGTGTGACGTACAAGCATTGTTTCTGGCACTGTTGCCGGGGATATATTCCCTCGTCAACTTAGAGCCACCAACACGTTTTCTGGCGCCGTTGCCGGGGAAAACCGAATTGCTTCTGCAAGGGGAGTCTCTCACACCCAATCTCTTTACTTTGTTATTTGTCTTGCTTAGTTTATTTTTATTTAGTCTTGTTTGCTCTCTTTATCAAAAACACAAAAAAATTAGTTACTTGTTTAATTCGGTTTGATTTTGTTTTTCAAAATGAGTACTCCTGAGAACACTAAGTTGTGTGACTTCACTAGCACAAACAACAATGATTTCATATGCACTCCTATTGCTCCACCTGCTTCTAAGCAGAATTTTATGAAATTAAACCTGCTCTATTAAATCTTGTTATGAAAGAGCAATTTTCTGGTGTTAGTACTGATGATGCTGCTGCCCATCTTAATAACTTTGTTGAACTTTGTGAAATGCAAAAGTATAAGGATATGGATGGGGATATTATAAAACTGAAACTTTTTCCTTTCTCCTTGAGAGGAAGAGCTAAAGAATGGTTGCTTTCTTTGCCTAGAAATAGTATTGATTCTTGGACAAAATGCAAAGATGCTTTCATAGGGAAATATTATCCTCCTGCTAAGATTATATCCTTGAGAAGTAGCATTATGAATTTTAAACAACTTGATAATGAACATGTTGCTCAAGCTTGGGAAAGAATGAAATCTTTGGTGAAGAATTGTCCCACTCATGGACTGACTACTTGGATGATCATCCAAACCTTTTATGCAGGATTAAATTTTTCCTCAAGGAACTTATTGGATTCAGCCTCTGGAGGAACCTTTATGTCCATCACTTTAGGTGCAGCAACAAAGCTACTTGATGATATGATGATCAACTATTCCGAATGGCACACCGAAAGAGCTCCTCAAGGTAAGAAGGTAAATTCTGTTGAAGAAACCTCCTCTTTGAGTGATAAGATTGATGCTATTATGTCTATGCTTGTGAATGGTAGATCTCATGTTGATCCTAATAATGTTCCTTTAGCTTCATTGGTTGCTCAAGAAGAGCATGTTGATGTAAACTTCATTAAAAACAACAACTTCAACAACAATGCTTATAGGAATAATTTTGGTAGCAACAACTATAAGCCTTATCCTTCAAATGGTTATGGCAATTCTTATGGTAATTCCTACAGCAACAATAGAAGTGTGTCCTCTGATCTTGAAGCTATGCTTAAAGAATTTATTAGCACACAAAAAGCTTTCAATAAAACTGTTGAGGAAAAGTTTGAAAAAATTGATGTTTTTGCTTCTAAAGTTGATAGTCTTGCTCATGATGTTGAAATTCTAAAACTGAAAGTTATGCCTAATGAAGTTAAAGATATTAAGTCATTTGCTACAGCAAATGCCATCCAAGTTCGAATTGATAATAATATTAGGATGTTGGCTGAATTGCATGCTAGGTGGGAAAAAGAGGAAGAACTTGAAAAAGAGAATAGTATAGTTAGAGTTTGTACTATCACCACCACTAGTAATGCTAATGTTTCACATGCTAGTAAGCCTCCTACTATTGATGGTAATGTTATTGGTGTTGGTAATGTCTCTACTACTTCTGCAAAGCGTTTGAAATTGCCTAAAACTGCTGAAACTTTTTCTGATAAAAGTGCTGAAATTTTTCAAACTATTGGAGACAATGGTTCCACCACCATTGACAATAATGATTTTGATTTTGATGATTGTAACATCTCTGAAGTTATTATGTTCTTGCAAAAATTAGCTAGAAGTCCCAATGCTAGCACTATTAATTTGGCTTTTACAAAGCATATTACAAATGCTCTTTTGCAAGCTAGGGAGGAGAAGTTGAAACTTAAAGCTTCTATTCCTAGGAAATTAGAAGATGGTTGGGAACCCATCATTAAGGTAAAGGTTTGATTGCAATGCCTTGTGTGATCTTGGTGCAAGTATTTCGGTTTTGCCCAAGAAGCTTTATGATATTCTTGATTTGCCGCCTTTGGAACATTGTTATTTGGATCTCGCTGATAATGCTGTCGTGGTGGGATCACGGCAGATGCCATAGGTATGGCTAAGATGGGGCCGAATGGTCGTTGGGGGAATCCGGGGAGGGTTTATGCACTCAAGAAGTGCACACGCAAGAACACGCAAGAACACGAACGAAGAACCAAGAAAGCAAGAACACAAAGCACACCACGATGTACCCTGCTTCGGGGCCCTCTTGTGGAGGTAACACCCCTACTGCAGCACTATCCTAGTCAGTGTATAGCTCAAAGTGACAAGTACAAGCTGCTCCTCGAGCTGTATGATGCTACAATGGTGAGAACTTGAGGTAAAAGATGGAGCTAGACGGGAGGAAGAAGGCACTCCGAGCTGAATCCGAGGTGTTCCGGGGTGTTCCGAGCTTCCTCTCTCTCTTTCTTTCTCTCTTGATCAACTAGTTCCAGCGCGGGGGGGGGGGGGGGTCTCTTAGCAGGAGGGGGTGAAGCCCACTATATAGGCCAGCCGGGTTACCATTGTGCCCCTCGCCGAACACTGTTGCCATGCCTCTGCAACGGTCACCACCGTACCACCGTACCTCGGTCAGGGACAAGACGTGGCTTGCCCATCTCCTGTAGCCTAACGGCAGAACTAGCATGTCCCCTCTGACCGAGACAGGACGTGGCCTGGCAGAGCTACCTCGTAGCCTTTTCCCAGATCCCGCGTGGTCAGCGGTCAGAGACGTGCAGGCCCGCCGAACCCGGAGCACGCCTCTGCCAGGCTCCTTGACAGACGCTCCCGTGTCAGGCGCTCTTGTACCCGGCTGGAAGTGACAGGAGCATTGACTCCTGCCCGACCTACAGCCCATCACCTCGGTTAGCTCGGCACGGATGTGACGGGCTCCGTACCTCGGGTCTTGCGCTTAATATCTTTTACCAGGTCGGATCTTACTTCCTCCCCACAGCTTCTCCTGCACTCACAACACAAACCACTGCACTGAGGTAGTTAGGTCGGCTGAACATAGCTCGGACAGTGAACCTCGGCCCTGGCCAACAGTATACCTCGGACCCCTCTGGGCCAAGATAGGTCGGCCTGTATTCTCCAGGTCAAGATGAAGCTCGGACCTTCCCAGGCCCAAACAGGTCGGCCCTTTCCGTACCTCGGCACAACTTCGAACTCCACCTTATGCCAAGCCTTGACCCTACCCGGGGATACTCCCCCGACATTAGTCCCCGAAGCTGGTGCGGTCCTACGACCTCGGACGGAGGGCCGTAGCAGGTTCAAAACAAGCAAGACACCACCTCCTAAACCGACCTCCAACATAGTTCCGCCGAGGTACTTCCCCATACCACCATCCAATCCGAGGTAGATATGCAAACTGAACTCTCCGAGCTATCTGACTCAGCACAATCTTGCCTCAAGATTTTCCGAGGCACGTGGCGAAGAATCTCTGCCCGGGCTTCGGAATCCGGACCTCTGAAAGACAGGTTCTGACCACACGCCGCCCTCGTCAGCCGGACCCACCGAACAGCGCACCTGCGCACTCAAGTACTTGACCGCCCCCGACCCCTCGATTCTCGCGCTGACCAGCGCAGGAAATCCGGGTGGGCGGTTGCCACTCTGCGGCCCACGATGTGGCCGATCGTGCGGCCACAAACCGCGTAACCGTGCGCCCACCCGCACACGATCCCGCGCCTTCCCGATAACCGCGCGGTAGTGGTGCAGTTAATGCGTGCAGTTACCGCACGCGGCTATAAGTAGGGCCCCACGGGTAACTCACCATCTTCTTCCTCCATCGCCCATTGCTCCGCGCCCACTGCACCGTGCCCTCTGTCTCCATCGCCGCCGTCGAGCACTCGCCGCTGCAACCTCGCCGTCTCGAAGAATCTCGCCGGGAACGCGCACCGCGCCTTGCGCCGCCACTCCATCGTCGATCTTTCCCCGATCCTCAAGTACCTCACCGGTGAGTTCCTTATCTCCCCTCCGTTGCCATAGCCATGAACCGGTTCATCCTTCGATGAACTCGAGGATCTGGATGAATATGATGAACTTGAGGAACCCGATGCTCTATCTTTGCACTCTCTTAGCCATTTTTAGATCTCCTCTAGACTTGTACCAGATGCATCCGTAGCACTGCCCTTTCAGTTTTGCCCCTGGATGAACTTGATTTTATTTCCCTTTTTGCTCATCGGTAGATCTTTGCTAGCATCGCCATGGTAGAAACATGTTTCCCGCCTAAAACTCTTTAGCTCGGCTGTTTTGACTGATCCGAGGTTTTACCCCGGCTATCCTGAACTGTCCGAGGTACTTACCCCGGTGGAACCTTCTGTCCGAGGTACTTACCCCGGTTGAACCTCCCTTTTCTGCAGGAAAGTGCCAACATGTCGGCAATTGCCAGCGAGAGAGGTGGATGGGATGGCTCGGACGTCACCGACGACGATATCAAATGGCTCAAAGAAACTCATCGAATCCCAGCCGAACTGCTGTATCGGCTTCACACTGGGGACGGCGAACCGATCGCCAACCCCGGCGAGAAAGTGGTGTTTGTCTCTCACTTCGAGCGCGGATTCGGACTTCCGGCCAGCAAGTTCTTTCGAGAATTTCTGAAGTTCTTCGGCTTGCAGCCGCACCACCTCCCAGCTAACTCCATACTACAGCTGTCGTGCTACGCAGCTTTCTCTGAAGGATACCTCGGCCTCTGGCCGAGCGTTGAGGGCTGGGCCAAGTACTTCCAGCTGAAGAAACAGAGCATCCCCAACAAGGAGGTCGTGAACAAGGATATGACTGCCTGTGGTGCGGCCGCTATCTCACCCCGGCTGGGCTCCGAGTTCCCACGGATCAAAGGCCTGGAGAGCTGCAAGAAGTGGAATCGATCCTTTTTCTATGTGAGGAACCCCGATACTGCGACCTCATCAACCTCCCGGACTTCCAGCTCGGCCCTCCCACTGCACAACTCAATTGGGATTTCAACCCGGAGGACGCCTACGCCGAGGTTCAAGAGATCCATGAATACATGCTGGATCTCAAGAAAAGAGGGTGGGGTTCCGATGACATCCTCCGGACTTTTGTGGATCGAAGAGTCAGCCCCCTTCAACAACGAGCCCATAAGATCTGCCATATGGAAGGTCTACTCGATCCTACCGGATCAGCAGCAAGGCGCTCTCCAAGGCCTCAGTTTGGCGCCGGGTCAAAGCCGTTGCCCAGACTGAGATGGACGAGGAGTGGACATGGGGCGTGGAGCCTCACAACAGAGAAAATCTTCCGGAGCAAGTGAGTACTTACTAAATTTCCGAGCTTACGCTCCGGTCTTGCACACCTCGGTTGCTTCTTAACTCAATTCTTTTTTGCCACTCCTGCAGCGGTTCGCCCGGCAGCTGATCGAGGACGGCCCGGAGCCGTCGAACTGGGCTCCTGCCCGCCTCGCCCTGGAAGGTTCAGAGACTGAAGACCCGGACAACGAGGATCACCTTCCGATCCCTAAGGCCGTTCCGAGGTCCGCCCCAAAGACTGGCTCCTCCAACCCGGGTAAGAAACAAGTTCCCAGTTCCATCAGAGACTGGTCTGACGACGATGATGACGATGACGATTGCCAAATTCTGGAACCTGTCAACGTTATTCCCATTTCATATGCTCCTCCAACATATAAGAACTTTCATCCAGCGTCTGCAGCTTCCCGGAAGCGCCCAGGACCTGGTACCTCGGATGCCGAGGCTTCCAAGACCTCGGAGACTGCAGCGCCCAAAGCCAAGCGTGCCAAGAAGACCTCGGCGCGGCGCAAGAAACGAGGTCCCGTGGAGGAAGATGCGTAAGTGACCTTTGCTCCTCCTTACTTCTCACGCTGCTCCAAGGTTAAGCTTTTTACACTCTAACTTAATCTTTCTCTTTCGTCTAGCCCGGCTCGGCAGGTCAAACAGAGCCATAGCTCGATACACTCACCACTGCCTCCAGTGGTTGAAGCCCAGACAACCGAGGTCGAGGTTAACCTCGGCAGCCCCGCCAGAGCCTCTCCTCCAGGACCGTCCATTGACCTCACCAGCCCGGAGAAGACCATTCCTCCCCGCGCGCGTCTCCTCCGCCGAACTTCCACCGCCGAGCTCTGACTCCGGCCTGGGGCACTCTGCTCCCCGCCGAGATCAGACTCCTCCACCTCCTCAGAAGGATGCGGAACAGATCGCGCCAAGACTCCGGTTAAAGCCGTGCAGGAGCCTCGGCTGTCCCCCAAGTCTCAAGCTGCGCGCAACCAGCAGCAACAGCAGCAAAAGAAGAAACAACAACAACAACAACTGCAGAAGCAAAAGCTCCAGCAGCAGCAGAAAGATTCAGCTCAAAACGTTGAGCCCCCCAAACAGCCACAGCAAACTCCGATGCCGCCACCGTCATCAGGCCCCTTGACTGCGAGCACCCAACTGGTGCCGCATGTTCCCGCTTCTGCGCCGAGGTCCACCTTGACCAAGGCCGCGCCCTCGAGCTCTCAGGTCGCCACCTCCCGAGCTTTATTCGCTGCTACTACCCAGCCGGACATCAGCAGCTGGGAGGTCGGGCAACTCCGGACCAAGAGCGGGAACAGCCTAGGCTCGGAGAAGCACTATGACATGGACTGGAACTCGGCTGACACTGTCGAGGTCTCCTCCAACCCGAGCTCTGAGCATCAAGTTGGACCCAGCGCCGTGCTCCAATCTATCTATAACATGCAGACTGCAGTCCTTGATTGCAGCAAGAAGGCCTCGGTAAGTTTCTTTACACAGCTCTCTTTCTTCCTTTGAAATCAAATGACAAACATACACTATTCCCAGTCCCCGAGATTCGGGTTGAGCAATTGACACTCCACCGAGTTAAAATTGCTCGGCTTGAATCTCAAAAACTTGTCATTTCTCCCATGCTGAGTCCCCGAGGCCAATGCCAAGTCCCCGGGACTCAATTGGGCCTCGGGTGCTAGAAATACCTCGGATTTATCCGAACTGATCTCTCTCTTTTTTCAGGAATGCAACAATGCTCGGACAAAGGTCTTCAAGAACCTCCTGCTGGATCACAACAGGCTGAAGAAGTCTCACCGGACTCTTCTATCCGCTAAGGAGCAGAGCGACAAGGATTATGCCTCCAAGTTGAAGACAGCCGAGGATGAAATAGCTCGGCTGCAACAAGAGCTGAACCGGGCTAATGAAGCCAAGACTGCTGCGGAGGACGCTATGAAGGTTAAGGACCAGGCCGCCGAACAGCAGCAAAATCTTGCCAAGACCCTGGAGAGCCGTGCCACCTCGGCCGAAGCCGAACTTCCGCCCTCCGAGCTATCTCGAAAAGCTGGTTGTCCGAGCTCGCTCGGATTAATCATCAAATGGACAGTAAGTTCCTTCTCACCTTTTCCTTATTTTCTGCCGACCTACATCCCGTGCCACCGTATGCCTTATTTCAGCGACAGCCTTTTTGTCCTCTTCAGAAAACTTCGAGCACTCCAAGGACAAGGCTATCCGCGAAGTTCAAGCAGCTCGGGCAAAGAGGGCTGAGACAGAAACTCTCAGCGACAGCTGGGACATCCAGGACCACCTTGTCGCCCTTAATGCTCGGATCAGGCCGCTCCGAGCCATTGGAACTAAACTTGTTGATGCCGCATCGAGGTCCACCGTGCCCTCTGGCCCAAGGTCAAGACTCCCACTTGCATCGACGAGCTCGCCACGAAGCTGAAAGGAGCCGAGGCTAGACTTCGGGAGTGGAGATGCTCATCAGCTCGGGCTGGAGCGGACAAGGCCTGGTGTTCGTGCTGTCCTGGTATGAGGTTGAGATCCACACAGTTACCTCCCTGCGCGGGGCTCTCCTTGGAACTCCACCCGGATGGCATTGCGAAACGCCAAGCAGCAGCCGACCGCTTTGCTAGTTACGCAAACACCCGACCTTTGATGACGGGCGCCTCTACTCTGAGGACGAAGAGAGCTCGGACGAGGAAGCAGCGTCTGGTGAAGAAAGTTCTGAAGGCGAGGACATTGACTTTGAAGAGCCAGAGAGCTCCAAGGGCAAGGCTGGCAAAACAACCGAGGTGGCTGAAGGCTCTGATGATGACTTCAGCTTCGACGAACCTCCGAACTCCAAGGGCAAGTCCGGCAAAGCTGTAGCCACCGAGGTGATTTCCTCCGACGTGACGGACACCCCGGCAACAACTCCCACAACCGAGGTTGCTTCCGCGACCGAGGTTGCTGCGCCCGAGGCTCCCACTGTCACCACTTCTGCGACCGAGGTCTCTGGTTCCGAGGCCTGAATTTATCTTAAGCAAAACATTAAATCCCCGGTATGCCGGGTGCAGATGTAACAGACCTTAAGTAGTTTGCTTTGCTACCATTACTTTTAACTTGCTACCCGAACCAAGCTTTTCTAAGAACTTATGCCGAACCCTTTTGGAACGAGTCCCCGAGTTCACTTTCGTGTTTACTATATCTGGCATTCTTTGCTCTTGTCTACCATTTAGGCGTTCGACAGTCGAGTCACAAGATTGTTGTTTATAGCATACAGTACTTAGCAAATCTCGAAGTGTGTTTCAAAACCATCCGACATAAACGAAAGGTAAAGACAGGGGTTAGTAAACGACACATGCCGAACTATATTTTTGGACCGAGTCCCCGAGTTCATTTTCATGTCTCCCACGTTTTTTCATCTTTGCTCTTGACTACCATTTAGGCAGATGCCAGTCGAGTCACAAGATTAGTTACACAGCATACATTACTTGAAGTTTGAGACGAGGTTCAAAATAGTTCGGCATATGAACGAAACTGACAAACAGAAATAAAACACAAGCACAAGAGCGAGGCAGTCCCCGAGCTTCAACCTCGGAGTGCCGACATTTTATTAAGGATTAACCGAGGTACATACATTGCGCCTTTCATGAGTAGAAAGGTCGGAGTAGAGCTACGTTCCATGGTCGCCTGACCTCTGATCCGGGGTTGTCCAGCCCATCTTCCCTTGGTTCCTGCGCATCTATTAGATAGTAGGAATCATTGAGCAGAGCTCGGGTCACAATGAACGGTCCCTCCCATGGAGGTGACAACTTGTGCCGGCCTTTCTTGCGCTGCACCAACCTCAGCACCAAATCTCCCTCGTGAAACACACGAGGGTTGATACTCCGGCTATGATAACGTCGGAGACCTTGTTGGTATATTGCTGACCGAGATGAGGCCAACTCTCTTGCTTCCTCAAGCAGATCTACTGCATCCTCCCGAGCCTCTTTTGCCTCGGCTCAGTGTACATTGCCACTCTGGGCGCATCATACTCGATGTCAGTGGGTAGCATAGCTTCTGCCCCATAGACCATAAAAAATGGCGTATAGCCAGTTGATCGATTTGGCGTGGTCCTTAGACCCCACAGTACTGCTGGTATCTCATCTATCCAACACCCCGGCGTTTTCAGCAGTGGTTCAATGAGCCGAGCCTTGATGCCGGCCAACACTAGAGCATTTGATCTTTCCACTTGTCCATTAGACTCCGGGTGTGCCACCGAGGCTATGTCCAGCCGGATTCCCTTGTTCATGCAAAACCGAGCGAACTCTCCAACAGCAAAGTTTGTGCCGTTGTCCGAGATAATGCTATGGGGGTAGCCATATCGCAGAATAATCTCCTTCAAGAAAGTCACTGCTGAATGACCATCCAACTTCCGGATTGGTTTCACCTCGATCCACTTGGTGAACTTGTCCACCATCACCAATATGTGCGTCATGTTACCTCGGGCTGGTTTGAACTCTCCCACCATATCCAAACACCATACCGCAAACGGCCAAGTGATAGGAATTGTTTTGAGCGCCGAGGCTGGCATATGCGTTTGCTTGGCAAACCTTTGGCATCCTTCACATCTCCGGACTATGGCCTCTGCATCAGCAAGAGCAGTGGGCCAATAGAACCCATGCCTGAACACCTTGGCCACCAGAGCTCTTGTGCTGCAATGATGACCACACTCTCCTTGGTGGATCTCCAAAAGCATCTCCTTGCCTTCAGCTGGCTCGACACACCGTTGCAACACCTCGGTTACGCTTCTTTTATAGAGCTCCTTGTTGATGATGGTGTACGCCTTGGCCCTCCTTTGAATTCTCCTAGCCTCGGTCGTGTCACTTGGTGCTTCCCTCCGTTATGAACTTCATGATTTGCTCCGCCCACTCCGGCACGGGTGCAAAGGAAAAAGTTCCTCGTCCACCTCCATTGGCTCGGCCACCATAATCTCCTCCATTATTTCCTCCACCATCCTGCGACCAGTCCCCGAGTCTGATGAGCAGTCCCCGAGGTTCGGTGCGCAGTCCCCGAGCTCTGCCACGCAGTCCCCGGGTCCGACCAAACGCACCCGACGTCTACCTCCATTGGAACAGGTCCGGGCTCTTGCTCCGCCGGGATGAAAATAGATTCGGATTCAGGAGAAGGTTTGATTGAAGGAGTTCTCAAGTGATTCAGGGCTACCCCTGGTGGTACTGCCTCTTTCGATGAACCGAGCTTTGACAACACGTCGGCAGCATCATTTTCTGCCCGAGGTATATGCCTGTACTCACACCCTTCAAAGAACCCGGATATCTTTTGCACATGGAACCGATATAACGCCATGTTGGCATCCAGAGCATCCCAAGTTCCAGAAGATTGTTGCACCACCAGGTCGGAATCGCCGAAGCACTCTACACGCCGGATACCGATCTCCTTTGCCACCTTGAGGCCATGGATTAAGGCCTCATACTCCGCCACATTGTTTGATGCTGAGAAATGAATCTGCAGCACGTACTTCAGCTGATCTCGCTTTGGCGAGGTGAGGACTATTCCAGCCCCCAGCCCGATCTTTGTCTTGGACCCATCAAAATGCATTTTCCAATAATTATAGTCCGGCCTGGGTGGCTCATACTGCATCTCGGCCCAATCACAAAAGAAGTCCGGCAACGCCTGGGATTTAATTGCGTCTCTTCTCTCATAATGTGGTGCATATGGAGACACCTCAATCGCCCATTTGGCAACTCGGCCAGTTGCATCTTTGCACCCGATGATCTCCGAGATTGGAGCTTCGCACACCACCGTCATGGGATGCTCCTGGAAATAATGCTTGTCGTGGTGGTGTCACGGCAGATGCCATGGGGATGGCTTAAGTGTGGGCTCGCTTGGGCGTTGGGGGAACGGGGAGGGTTTGCGCGCTCACGAAGCACGCATGAAGAATCAGCAAGAAGTCGCAAGAACCAACAGAACAAAGCAAACCAAGAACAGCAAAGAACACCACGATGTACCCGCTTCGGGGCCCTCATGTGGAGGTAACACCCCTACTGCAGCTCTAGCCTACTCTCTTATATCTCAAGTGTTTACAAGTAACAGAGCGCTCCTTGAGCTGTATGAAGAACAATGGAGTGAGCTCCAGGTAGAAGAGAAGCTTGGGGGGAAATGATGCTCACCATGGTCGATCCTCCTCACAGGGGAAGGTGGTGGTGCATATATACAGTAACCGAATATACCCTTTTGCCCCTTGCCGCAGAGGACAATGGGCATGGACAAGGAAAATAGGACAAATACTGGCCCCTGTCCCAGCCAGCTCATCCTCTGTCCACCACAGGCTTATCTTTCCTCTATTGAGCTTAAGGCAGTGTAGACCACAGTAGCCTAGCCACTGCCCCTTCCCCGAATTGGCCGAGTCAGCTCCTAGGTTGCTGTGCTCCCAGGAATCCCGTGACCTGACCTGGCCGTCAAGTCCCTAGCAGGCCTATCTTGCCACTTTGGGCAATGGCAGGCGTATCCCCCCGGCCCCGGTCATATCCTCTTTCCCGAATTGGCCAAGTCAGCGCCTAGGGCCTTGCGACCCGAAAACCTGTGACTTGACCGCTGTCTTCTCAACTTCTGGCAGGAGACCTGCAGAACCCGTGAACCTTTCTGACATTACTTGGCCTTTGTGCAATATCCGGATTACCTATCCGGGTCCTTCCTGACCAACCCGGCTAACTAACCGTTTCTTCCTCTGATTCGGTATAGACTTTACCGGATCCTCTTTGCGTCCTTTCGCACTTTAGCTTGATCAAGTGCTAACCGACTCGGATAGATGTTGACCCCGGCTAGATGTTTGATCCGGCTAGCCCTTTGCAAACACTTAACACCACATCTTTGCCCTACCCGGGGCAACCCCCCGACAGTAGTCCCCGAAGCTGGTGCGGTTCTACAGCCTCGGGCTGAAGAGCCGTAGCAGGTTAAAAACAAACATCACTAACCGAATCACATACTACACAATCTTGTCTCAGGATTTTTCTGGGACACTTCAGTGAATTCTGCGCAAAGCCCCATAATCCGGTCTCTGATTTGACATGTCACTGACAGCACGCTATCCGGATTTCCCGGTACTCGAGTGCATTTGACCAAACGACCGCGTCTCCTCGGTTTCCTCGTTGACCAGCACAAGGATCCTCCCCACCGCTTAGAATTCTATTGCTCGTTGTGCTGGGAATACACGGCCATACTGAAGGCCACATAATTCCAGGGTGCGGTTAATGCACGATACTCCGAAAACCGCGCAGCAGTGGGGGCAGTTACCGCTGGAGGCTATAATGTGGGCGAAGGAACCTCCCCTTCTTCTTCGCCTCATTCCCTACTCATCCGCTCCGCCGTCGCCGCCGCAATCTCGACCTCCAAACTCGCCGCGCCGGGACGCACAGCGCACCAGAGCAAGACCGCCGGAGCCGCGCCTCGCGCCCATCTCCGCCATTTCTCCGTCGAACTCCTCCTTCGAGGAACCAGCACTTAAGTTCTTCCTCCTCTCGCCATAGCCACCGTGACGAGTTCATACTCTTGAAATACACATGCCTGTTCTTGCTAGATTGATGCGTATCTAAGCCATGATTCATGCCATAGCATACTCCGTATACTTTCTCTCCAAGTTTTACATCAGACTAGCCTAGAAAGACTTGTCACCGTAGGAGCAGTTCAACCATGTTTTTACCCGTAATTTTCTTTCTTTTTACGACCGCTGTAGATCTTCCAAACCCTAGAACCCGCGGATAGATGTTTGCGATTTCCAACGCATCACCTTCCCACTGGACCCCGGTTAACCTACCGGGATAAGATTAGCCGAGTTACCTTAGATCTGATTCGGTTTCAATGTTATCCGACTCCTTCTTTGGTGTCATGGATTCCGAATCTCCTAATCCGGTTATCTGCCTTTTTACTGCAGAAACTGAGTCGGTTATGGCCAAACTTCCTCCGGCAGATGGGAGGGATCTGATGTTACCCGAATGATTTGGAATGGCTACGAGCCACCCGGCGTATAAATAACGCCGCAAGTTATATGCCGCAGACCCGAAAAAGAAACTCGCACCGGCCCCCGAACCCGGTGAGCGCGTGGTATTCATAGCGCATTTCGAGCGCGGGTTCGGATTGCCTGCCAGTGACTTCTTCGGGCCTTTCTGGACTTTTTTGACTACAACTACACCTCACCCGGCGAACGCCTTCGTCTCTTTATCAGCTTTCACTTCCTTCTGCGAAGGCTATCTCGGCCTCTGGCCGAGTGTGGATATATGGCCAAAATACTTCCACCTCCGCAAGCATACCATTCCAGGTACCAAGCCGAAACAACTGACTGCTTGCGGTTCGGTTAGCATCACCCCGAGGCAATGGTCCACCTTCCCCCGAGTGACAGGCCTAGATACTGTCAAGAAGTGGCAAAGACCTGGTTTTACGTCAAGAGCGCTGAAGGCCTCGACGCTCTTAACCTGCCCGAATTCAGGATGAGCCGCCCACAGCCGAACTGAACTTCGGTTACAATCCGGTGAAACAATTGCTGAACTTCAGACATTGCATACCACTCTGGAGGATTTTTTGAAGAAGGGTATGACCTCTGACGACCTCCTCCGACCTTATCTCTCGCCGGGTCAGCCCTCTTCAAGAGGCGTGACCAAAGATATCCACATGCGTGCGCACTAGACCCTACCCGGACCAGCAAGCACGAGCTTGACAAAGCTTCCGTCTTCAGACGGTAAACGCCATTGCTGCCAATGATGATGTCGATAAATGGCGTGTGGGGTGTAAAGCCATTACCGGGAAAAACTTCCTCCACAGGTTAGCTCACCACCTCCGAATTCAATCTTACTTCAATCTGAATACCCCGGCCTGATCCGATTCGCATTATCTTTTTTGCAGCTGTTTGATCGTCAACTTACTGAAGACGAGATCTCTCCACCAAGGCATGGACACCGGATCTTAGCCCGCCCGCGCGAGGGCGAAGAGGATCCGATACGGATGACATTTGCCAATTCCCCGTGCCAAGCCAGTCCGCAAGGGTAAGCAATCAAACCTTTCACCATATTCCGACGCGGAAGATGAAGATTGCTGCCTCTTAGAACCCATCGACGCTATTTCCGATTTCATGGAAACCACCTCCTTATGTTCCAGCCAACAAGATACTGGAAGAGACCTCGAAACGGCGCTGAGGCGCCCGAAACAGATGCCCACAGACAAAAAGAAGAAAGATCCGGCACAAGCCGAATCGCGTCAAGCCGATGCCTACCACCAAGGGGTAATACTGACTTAACTTTATTTGCTTTCTTCCTCTGTTAACCGAGTCATATATATCAGTTAACTGTCTGCTTTGTGCTTTATGCAGTGATATCCTCATCACCGCGCAGACTCATTCCTCCATTTCTCTTCTCCCATTCCTCCACTGGATACGGCCATGGAAACCCAGTCTCCTGACCGAACTGCCACCTCACCATGCGTGTCAAACTACCAAACTCCACAGGCCGACTCCATTTCAGAGCCGGTTATTGACTTGGAGTGAGGAAACCTCGGCTCCAATCCGAGATTCAAGATTGGCCACGCCCTCTCAAGGACTGGAGAAGGAAAAGGCCAAGACATCGGCTACGCCCTTCCTAGCCGGATCCTCGTCCTCACCCCCAGCGCAAACCCTGCTGAATCAAGAGCAGCAGAAGAAGAAAAAAACAGAAGCAGCAACAGCAACAGCAAGTTCCGAGAAGCAGCACAAGGAGCCACATCCGAAGCAGACTCCGGGTGCGTCACCGCAACCCAAGCCGACTCAAGGTACCTCTGGCACAACTCCAACCACCTCGGATAAGCAGTGGTTGCTAGCAAGAAGTTTCTGCCGCTCCATCAGCGATCGATTCGGCCAGTCCGTTGTCGAATCCCCGCCCACAGAGCAGCGATAATCTCGAGTCCACCAACATTCATTGAAGCTTGGAATGATGCTGACCTCGCCAAGGATTTTTCTACTTCAGCGCCACATCCGGCTGGGCCTAGTCGGATGTTTTCAATCATTACACTCTGTACAGACCTCGGTCACTGAAGCTAACCGGGTGTTTGAGGTAAATTATATCTTATTCCGAATCTTGCTTTATTTTAACATGATCAATAGTACTATACCCAGTCCCCGAGATTCGGGTCGAACGACTGATACCTCCGAGTAAGAAAGTCATTCGGCTTGAATCTCTAAAAAACTTATCATGAATGTTGCCTTAACCGAGGACACCGTGGGACTTCCAGTCCCCGAGTCCTTTTCCAACTGATTCGGTTAATCTCGGGCCAGTCCCCGAGATTCTTTTGACGCCATTTGCCTGTTTTCTTTCAGGAAACCATGACCGCTCGCGGCAAGCTCTTTAAGCAGCTCGCCCATCAGCACCAGAAGCTCCAAACTTCCTTCGATGGGCTCTG